>CAJPEV010003099.1:5102-34825 GCA_905338385.1 Darwinula stevensoni | reverse complement strand
ACGAGAGGAGAATAAGAAGAGAAGAAGGAAGAGTGATGATGAGAACCAATACGGATATCGTGCTCGGCACGTCATGGAAGACTTAACCGACTGCGGCTTTACGTATTCATCGTCGTCCATCGATCAGACCTCCCCCCCCCCCCCCCCCCCCTCCCCCCCCCCCCGTAACGTCAGAGGTGAAGGTCGCAACGAGAAGAGGAAAGGAGGAGGAAGCGGGGGATGCCTTCCCTCCCCCCCCCCTTACCCCATTTTCTCCTCTTAGGGCGATCGAGGCGTGGAAGATCTCCTTTAGTGCCAGAGATACGGAACGGAACGGATGGGTCCGAGAGCAGAAGACCCAAGCAGATCCCAATTCCTTGGGATGCCATCGACTTCCAAAGAAGCGAGACGCGGAAGGGAGGAGGATTCGGCTCTCTCGCCTCGCGAATTCGGGACCTCGGACGAAAGGGATTTCGGGTACGGTCCATCCCCTTTCTTCCCTTCGAGATCCATCGGATGCGATCGTTCGCGTCCTCGGGGGTCCGTTTCGCTCCTCGACAAAAACTCCACCGTGGGCTCGACCCGATCGGCGCACGGGGTACGTCGTACGAAGAGTTCGAGGCTCGACCCGTGTCGCGAAACGAACGAGCGGCGGCCGAGTCGTCTGGCGGTTTCTCGTTCCCAGAACCGAAACGAGACGACGCCCGGATGGCCGCCGTGGCGATCGTCCCCGGTGGACCCCTGTTCCTCGAGGAGGCAATTTAGTTTTTGGCACGAATCTCGACCGCTTTCGTGGATCGGGGTCGGTCCCATCGATCTTTTCGTCTTCCGGAGATCCATCCGACGACGCCGACGACGGGCCGTCGTGGGGATTCCGCCGTACTCCTGCCGGCCCGAACCGAAGCGCGATCGACCGAAGACGATCGAACGCAAAAAAAAGGACCGAAAGTTCCTCCCTCGGGGCTCGAGGACTCGAGAGTTCGGGCGGACTCTCGTTCGCCGAGCGACCGAACTCCGGGATCGGATTCCACGGGATGCGACCGAACGCCGGGCGCGGTGGTTCCTGGATTCTCTTTCGCCGTTTCGCGCGCGGCCCGGAGGATCCGACGCCGTCCTCGAACGGCAGTCGTTCGCGGTTCGTCGTTTCCTCTTTGGGAACGCTCGCGTGGAGATGCCGCCCTCTCTCGGGACGACGGAGACTCGGACCGGCGCACTTCCCCGCGAGCCGTCGCTCCGTTTCGCCTCTTCCGCGGATCTCGCGATCCGTCCGAACTTCTCCGAAGATTCCGCATCTCTCTCTCTTCGTCTTCGCTCTCTCGTCGGACTCGGCCGGAGGACCGAAGGCCGGGCCTCTCTCTTTCGTCTCGTTCGGATGCGATGGGATCTCTCGGGGAGACGGAGATCCGATCGCCCGGACGTTTCGTCCCGACCGGGGCGAGACTCCGTTTCGTCTTCGAAAGTGCTCGTCGAACGGGAACATGCAAAACCGAATCGCGTCGACGAGGACGGGGGCATTCGTGGACGAATCCCTGTTTTTTCGAACCGACGGAATCCCAAGGTGGATTCTACGGACCGACGGGCCGGTGAGGGGATCCGACGAGCCGGTGCCGTGCCGGTGAGGGGATCCGAGGAGCCGGTGTCGTGTCGATGCCAGCTTGCTTCCTATTTTCTCGAAACGAGGACTTGGGTTTTCGTGAAACACAATACATTTGGATTCTAGGCAACCTGGCATCAGAAATTCACTTTTCATGGCACAGATTCCATCGATTCGAGTCGAAAGCCGGCCGAAAATGAGAAGTGCAAGTGTCTCCCCCCCCGGGTTTCACTCGCGTGCTTCAGGGTTTAAATAATAAATCGTTTCTCTGTCGAACGCACGAAGATTGCTCCACGACCTGTCGTATCGAACTCCATGACTTTCGAGTTCGCTCGACGTGATCTTCGATCGATCGGTCGTTAATCATCCGGTGTTGGAATCGAGAGTGCTTTCTCGGGAGAATCTGCAGCTGGCATTTTCCTCGTCGAGATTAAGCCGAGGGTCGAACGTCTGCGAATTTCATCAAGAGTACTACTTTCCCGTTACACGATGCATAACAGAGAGCTCATCTCGAGTTTCTTCCACTCGAATCGATGGGGAAAGGTATTTTCTAATCAGAGAGGGATAAGAGGGGGGAAGGGGAGAGAAGGGGGAGAGAAAGGGGTAGAGGAAGGGAGAGGAGAGGAATCGGAAGGCATGACCCCTTCGTATACACGGTTTATCCTTACATTTACAGGTGAACTTAGATCTCTGCAAAAAACAGCCATGGTATCCGGGACTCTACTGCTTTTCCTGCTACTAAGATTTTCCCCAAAAATGAAGTTTTGGATCTCTCGCATCGTCGATGTCTTTCCCACGACCTGAAAAGGGTCACAAGGGTCACCCCATCGACTAGCCGAACTCAATTCGCCGACTTACAATTCACCGACTGCTCGACTCGTCGAATCGCGATTTGTCGACTCGATATCAACCGATCGTTCGACTCGGAAGCTTAATTATTTGAAACGTATAGTGGCGAGTAGGACTCGCCGGGTATTCAATCGGCTGACTCAATTAAACATTGTAAACGATTTTTGCTTCATACATGGTAGCCAAATTCGTCAACACCTCAAAGAAGTTTCAAATAATTAAGACTGATAGATTTTCGGATTCCTAAGGATGAGGTGACGGGAGAAACATTGAAGCCATTCAACTTCTTGTAGAAAATGAATTTTGTCCGGTCATCGTTCGGCAGAAATATATTTAAAAAATCGTAATTATGAGCAATGCTCGTGAAGTACTTGGAAAATTCGGCACCCTTGTACCCAGAAGAGAGGATTTTCACTCTGCCTTTCACACGACGATACTCGTTCTGGGGCATTGGAATCCAATGCCCAGCCCCAAGGCGAGAGGATAGAGGTCGCCTAAGTCGACAGATCGGCAGATAACAGGGACGCCCTTTCCCCTCGTTCCACCCTCATCGACACTAATCCATAACCATGGTGCCACTTGAGGCTGGTTGCCTTGCCCAACCCCAAAAATCCCGACTCCGTCCGTGGGGGAGTAGGGACCCGTCTAAAGAAAACCGTCTCACCCGGGCGAAGACCGATCCGACTCCGGTCGAACGGCGATGAAAATATTTTAAGCGACTAAAGCTTTGCAAAACGACTTACTGCAGCCCTTCGCCTCGTGAAAATTTAGGTAGGCTCATTCTAATCCTTTATTATCGGGTGGATGAAAATAATTCGTGCTTCGGCTTCTGCTTTCGAGGAATGATGAAGTTTCGGAGAGCCGAGCTATCGGTCGATCACGAGTCGGTGAATCGTCATTCGACGAAACGAACTTCCGGCGAGTTGCAGTCGACGGATCGAATCGGACGAGTCGTCACTCGGCGAAACGATAGGGAACCCCGTTCGGATCCGAGGGCCCGACGGATCGCTGAGAGACTTCGGCACGAGACGGCTCGTCCGCTCTTTGCCACGTTCGAAGCGGAGCGCAATGGCCACTCCTCGCTCCTCTCGCGCTCGGGGTGGCATCTCCCGTAAACGGTTTCTTCGATTCTCTCTCTCTCGGATACCGGATCCGCTCCGATCTCATCGACACGGCGAAGTGCGTCACTCGATACTCGTGGAAGGATTCGCTTCTCCGTCGCGGAGTCCCTGCGACGGTGTCGGAGGGTCTTCCCTTCCCTTCTTCGCGTCCCCGATCGATGTTTCGGCTTTTATCTTCGTGGATCGTTCTCGCCAGATATCCCAGGGACCCCACACGATCATCGCAAAGGAAGGAAGGAAGGAAGTAAAAAAAAAAAGAAGGAAGACGAGCGAAGAGAGTTGAGATCCGTGCACGCGGCGTGCTTCCACGTGTTAGATGTCGTCGAAGTCTTAGCATCCGTCCGGTCGAAATGCACGTAGATCCGTACGCCACGTATGCCCTTTCGACACCACGCGATCGCGTTTTCTTTCGGCGTTTCTTCTCGCACCGGCTTTTGCACGACATCACGCACTCGAGTGCCTCTAACCTAACCTAACCATCCGCTTCCGAGACGACCAAAGAGGATACCGTTTGGCAGATGGTGTCGATCTCGAGCAAAGCAGTACGAGGCTTTTTTTTCCGGTGGGTCCTTATTTTTATCAATCCCAACGGAGAACGCGTCGACTTCTTTCGGTTCTTGTATTTTTGGTAACAAATTCTTTCACGATTTTTTCTCGTCGAGTGTCGGCTGTAAAAATGATATCATTTTCGATATTCGGGGATGGGGACGAGGCCAATAGTAGGAAGTATCCAAGAAAATGAAGAATTTAGCATTTTGAATTTGGTCTCATTTGGAAGAGTAGGTAAAAAAATCCCTAATACGACTTTCTATTTGGGAAGCGGTAAGACGAATATATGGTTTCTGGAAGCATCCCAATTTTAACAATGAGCAATGTGTTTTGATGAGCCGCGAATGGGGAGTCCGGGGGTCTCACTCCCCGATCGATGGGGACCAAAAGCGGCAGGATTCGCTCACCGTTCTCGTCGTGTTACCCTCAGTGCTACGGCGATGGCACGTCCGTATTCGCGACACTCGTACCGAAAGAAAATCGATGTTCTCGGCATCCGTTTCGTAAAATGTGGGTCGCCCGAGAAAATTCGTCCCGATGCGATCCTCCGAGAGTGCAATCGCAGACTCGACGGAGTGACGAACCGTTCGCCTCGACGGACGAGAAATCCATCGGACCCATGGGATCGCACGGATCGCCTCGATCCCGTGGGCGAGGCGAAACCGAGGCTAAAATCTGTGCGGTTCCATCGACTGTCGGCAGACGGTGAAGTGCGAGAGATGTCGCTGCGACTCCACGTCCGTACGCGGTCGATCCGAATGCCGTCGGGTGAGACGCGTCTCGGCTCGTCGTTCCGGACCCACCGACGAAGTCAAAGGTGAGGGTCGATCCGAAAGGAACGTTTCCAAAGTTTCTGCTTCGAGATCGTGGGCGGACGAGGCCGAATGGCGACGGTAACGAACGACCCGCTGGATGTTGATGGCATTCACCCATGCGATCGCGCGAGTTCTCGAGGAAAATTCTCAATCTTCTTTTCCCATTTTTTTATTTTCCCTTATTATTTTCGGGTCCGTGGTTTTGCGACGTTGGATCGCAGAAAACTCCGATCGCGACTCGGGAAGAGCGTGAGACGAGAGCAAGAATCTTTCCTTGCGGCTGTCACAGTCGACTTTCTCGTGCCTCGTACGAGGGCACATCCAGAAAGGGATTCCGTCGGTGTTTTAACGCACATAGGTAGGTGGCGTCATCGTGCGTTCGGATATTTTCCCCGAACGTGTCTTCCTCTTTTGCTTTCAAATTTCTGTCCGACCGCAAGGCGTCCTCTTTTTGGAAGTCCGAAGTACGGTAACCCCATCCGTATGCCTATCGAAAAAGTTCCAGGACCGGTCTTCATACCATCAAATTATGCACAGAAATTAGGTTTCGGTGCGATCCCCTTCGAAACGGTTCCTTCGACTTCCCACTTCTCCTAACGTAAAGCGCTCGGATCGCTGGCTGTAACCAAATTTTTGAAACCTCTCTCGACTCGTCGGTCACAGCCGACTGGAAAGCGTCTGTGTCGTCGATGAGGCGGCCTTTCGGTAGCATTTCGTTTGGGAAACGGCGTCAAGACGCAAGGCAAGAGACGAGGCGAGCACGGAGGATGTCGAGGATGTCGGAGCGATGTCGTTCTACGATCGGTCTCAAATTCCACGGTACCGATCGATTACCGGCGGTCACAGAGGACGAGCTCGGAAAGGACCTGCACGGTTTCCTCCTTACGGCTTGTCGCCGGCAGTCCGCTGCGTTCGTCATCTTCAATGGATTCCCGGCCTTCGCGAAATCGGTTGTGCCAATCACACGAGAGAATTAAGAGGATTACGAAGGCCGGGAATCCATTGAAGATGACGAACGCAGCGGACTGCCGGCGACGAGCCGTAAGGAGGAAACCGTGCAGGTCCTTTCCGAGCTCGTCCTCTGTGACCGTCGGTAATCGATCGGTACCGTGGAATTTCAAACCATTCGTGGGCTGACATCGCTTGAACGTCCTCCGTACTCGTCGAACCTCGCGCCTTGTGACTCGACTCGATTTCCCAGAATGAAATGCTTCTGAAAGGCCGCCGCATCGACGA
This sequence comes from Darwinula stevensoni, assembly GCA_905338385.1. Taxonomy (NCBI): domain Eukaryota; kingdom Metazoa; phylum Arthropoda; class Ostracoda; order Podocopida; family Darwinulidae; genus Darwinula; species Darwinula stevensoni. The sequence goes on along the minus strand of CAJPEV010003099.1, from coordinate 28,682 downwards.
CACGGACGCTTTCCAGTCGGCTGTGACCGACGCGTCGAGAGAGCTTTCCGATAATGGGTTACGGCCAGCGTTCCAAACTCTTTACGAACGTTGCGAGAAGTGCATCGCAAGTCAAGGAAACTATTTCGAAGGGGATCGTACTGAAACCGAACATTCATGGTTCGTTCGCATGAAGGCCGGTCGGGGAACTTATCGATAGGTCCACGTATGTTCGGACTCTCACCCCGTAGTCTAGCCTCCTCGTTTTCGGGAAAGTGATTTCAAATAATTGTTACCGTTCTGTTTCTGGGCCGATTGGTTTTTCGGGTACCTGCCGGGCGAGGATCACCGCAGGCCACAGGTAATATTTCAAATCTCTGCACGAGCTAAGAAAAGCAAGAGAGAGAGAGAGAGAGAGAGCTTCTAAGAAGAAAAAGATATCGAGTGGAACACATGCTCTCTGGGACTTAGTCCTAAGCTTTGTTATTTCATGCCTTCTCTCATCGAGTCGAAAGAGGGATCGGTTGGCTGACAGCTGTAATGATGTACGCATCTCCTCAAGGTCATTATCCCCATCTCAGTCGCTCCTTTGTCCCGGGCGTGAAGTTAAACTACGTATCGAGTTCTTTCGAAAATCCGTTTATTTATGTCAACGGACTCGGTGCAGGGGGGGGAAGAGAGGGAAGGGGGGGCTGCCAGTGATGATCCTTATAGACCGCACCAAAGTTTTTGGGAGAGAGTTTCAGTCCGATTTGTTGACTTCGAGGAAATGCTAGAAGCTTTAGCGCATCCGATGCGAAAACATCTCCGAGTCTTCGACTCCTGATAGTCAGACTCGAGAAAAGTGGAGGAATTGTTGACTCGGGACGACACGAGCTCGACCTCGTGCACAAATATACCGGCATTCCCTTCCGGCATGCCCCTTCAGATGGGCTGAAGTTACGTTCGGAATGTTCCCCGATGAAAGAACCTTTCACGGACTGTAAATAAGCATAAGATGCTAATGAGACTGGCAGGCCGGAACGGAGAGTAATCAACCGTGTCGAAAGGGCAGAAGGTATGGGGAATCCTCGCACAGAGACGCGATCGACTCGTCCGACCCCCGACGGATTCCCTCGTCCCGCGGGAGCGGACTGCTGGCCCGCGGAAGACTCGACCTCCCCCGCGGATTCACTGCGCATGTTCGGACTCGGTGAGGTGTTGGCAACGCAACAGCCCGAACGTCAGTGTGCCATGTGAGACCGAAGTGGGTGGAGGCGGAGTGTATCTGCTGGTGAACGATGATGCCACCCTTTGGAACGGGTGCATTTATTCTCGTATTTTCGTTCGCTTCGATATGTTCATCTTTCGCTTCCGTCAACTTCTACGTCGACCCGCAGGAGGCACGGAAACTCTTCGGTGAGCACCCAAAAAGATATTTTTGCAGAACTCCTCGAATCTCGTTTTGTTTGTTTACGATGATGTGCGAGTGCTTTATCGGCACATTTGAGCCCGTCGACCCGGAAATGGTTAAGTTGAAAGGGATCCGCGGGAAAGAGTTCCTGCCAAGGAAGAGCATTTCGGCTGTCAAGCTTGTATATATCTGTCAACTTGGCATTGCACGACGGTTGAGAGTCGCCTTTCGTCACCTTGTATATCCGCCATCTGGGGAGAGAATCCACCGTCGATCGGCTAATAACTTCCAGCCTCTCGAGGCACAAGTTGGAGAAAGGAACGAGAAATATATATCCGTGACCGGAATCCGGGACTTTTCCTTGATTTCCTCCGGGACGATCTGCGCGTGTTTGCTCTCGGTCGCATAGATGGAACTATATAAATACACCCGTAGCCCATCTACCTGATTGCCAGGAGACCCGGTGCAGTGAAATCAAGCGAAATAAAGCGAGCGACTCTTCCCCCGCAATCGATCCACGAAGAGGGCCATAATTTAATGGAACCTCGAAAACGAATGCAAGCCTGGAGAAAAATTCATCGCTCCTTTTTTTCACACCTTAAGACCCGTCCGACACGTCGGGCTTAATGAGAGTCAAGAGAAACATGGCCTGCTGAAAGTAAAAAGGAAGTTTTGGTGGTTCTCCAAATTGATGCTGGCACCGCCTTCATAAGAGGAGAGCATGGGAGCAATGGGTCTCGCGTGCTGGGAATCCATTGAAAACGACGATAAACTCGGGGGAAATGGGCTTTCCTACGTGTACGCCTCTCCGCCCATTCCCTCTAACCCTGCACGCAAGCATCTGCATGCAAATTTCTCCAGACCCTGCATGCACAACATTTTTTTAAGCTCTGCATTCTCTGAACTCAATTTGGATGCCTCATCAGGTATGGAACAAGTCGTCCTACATTGTTCGTCGTTCCGAGAAAGTCCCGTTACACGTGAAAGGGAGAGATCGATTCCAATCAAGGGAATCCAATCTCGGCAAGGAATCGGATCTCATATTCAAGAGAAGGAAAATTTCATTTGGGTCCCCATTCATCTCCGGTCCTGGACTTGTTTGCGAAGTCGAGTCTTCTTCCTTTCCCCCCCGAATGATCCGGCTTTTTCACGGGTATTGCATCGAGGGAAAGGCGCTTGGGGATAAGGTCTGGCCATCGGAGATAGTAGAACGGGAGGGGGAGAAAATGTAATATGAGAACCTGTGTATGGATTTATGAACACCCTCGTCGTTACACGGCTGAAAGAGGAAGCCCCGAGGGTCATAATGCCTCCTTTTTTGCGGGCCGTCTTCTCTCGTGGTCTCGTTCTGTCTGTATGGTATCACGCTTGTCGTGAGACGATAAATAGTTCAGATCGCTGTGAATCTTGACACGCGGCAGCATGTAGGGAAAAGGCAGAACGAGTTCGCCTTTCGTAACGCTCGCGAGAAAAGGAGTCTTTCTATCGTCGATTACGATTTTGTACACGTATCGTGCTCGCGTGCTGAAGCGAGAGATGATGTCTGTCTCCCTCCTCCCCTGCCCTCCGCCCACTCTCCATCGCACCAACACCACTGCTATTATGCCCTTCTGTATTATCTCTATAGAAAACTCGTCGAAATGCGAATCGAGGCAGTCGAGTTTCAGATAGCAATTGCATTTTGTTCGATGAGGTGATAAAATGAAGTCGCTGTTTAGTGACAGGTGGTCCTCAACTAGACTGGGCTTCCCCAGCGACTTCCCTCATTCCTCCTCCTACACGTTAGGCGATATCGAGGATGAGGCACACAAGATGATGGATAACACGACACCGAGTAAGTATCTTGCGCTGTGTGCTGTATAAGGCACGCGATATGCGATATCCTTACACTGAATCCCGCACGCGATATCATTCAGGCTTCCTTCTCTCCCCCTGAGAGTTCGAAGAGGCAATGAATGACACTGAAAAATCGTGATCAATGGAAGGAGGCTTCGGGTGATGGATCACGCGTCTGGGATTTGAAAAGGAACAATACCGGTCTTCGGAGTTTTGCGGGGGATTTCCTTTCTTTTATTTTGTTGTATGGAAACATGCTGAGCCTATGAAGTGGAGGAGATCGTGTCGCCCCCCGACTCGGCGGGCAAGTAAACCTTCCAGGTCCATCATCACGCGTTTCGCATTCTTTTAGGACTGATGGAGCGTGATTATCCGTCGAGTGACCATGGTACCAATCGTCGTGTTTATCATGTATTCCTCGAATAGAACATTTTCCAAAAAATTTTAAATTTCAAGTTTTCGGATATATGTATATACATAAAATATAGATGATAGAAAAATTGGAGATATTGGGAGAATTCTTGACTGACTGTTGTAAAAATCAAGTTCACCTTTCATCGTTTCATTTTGGACTGCAGTTTCTCAGTTTTAAGTACGCTTTTTGTGCTAGGACTGTTGAGTGAATTGGCAAAAACATCCTCTCAGAGCTATAATAACTATTTCATGCGCACTTATTGATGAATATCACGTTCCCCCCTGGAGAGTACAGGCTTTCTCATATCGTATCGATACCTTGGAGCTCATAGCAAGTGATATAGCGGCAATAGGATCTCCCTTTTCTATTGATTGCATACATGGAGCGAATGCAGTGTTGTCCTGTGTCCAGAGTCTCGTGATATGCTCAAAATCATTCTTGTGTTTCTCCTCGTTTCTATCCCTATGTATTTTATACCTCTCCAAAAAAATATTTACAGCTTTCTTTGAATGTTTCCTGTGTTTACAAGGATATATTCCTCACTTGGATTTTATCACGTAAAACTCATTATGGCTCGTGTCGACAGAAGTCAGCAGCACATGGAAGTCTCTATTACACACGACTCTAGTTCGCACAACTACGCTAGCATACAATAGCTTTCGCCCAAATACATGACCGAGATGACAGATGCATTTTATAGGGGGGATTTTCCCACGCGAACAAAGACATAGGATAAGGGGAGGAATATAGTGAGCCACAAACCGGATCGGGAGAGCGAGGGAGGGAGGTTATGAGCCAATAATTCCAGCCATGAATCAAATTTTCCCCAGGGTTCATTAGCACCGCTCCATTGCAACGGTTAATATCTCCACCCCTGTTGATGTAGGAAAGGGGAAGGCAGAGAAAAGAGGGAAGGGAAGAGAAATATATCCTGGCGACACTTCAAAAACCCATGTCGGGTAGAACAAAAGCGGGTAAACGAGGCAGGATCCTGACACCTGGCCCATTCATCATGGTCTCCCCTTGCCTCGCATTGTTCCACCATTCGAAACAAGACGGCCAGTGAAGCACTTCATCATTTACTCCTCATTAGGACCTTTCTTTCCTAGGGCTTCGTCCTATTATTTTCCTGAAACCCTGGCAGCCCTGACCTGTTTTGTCACTGGTCGCATTTTGTCCCCATCGTATAGTTATTGTCCAAACGGGTGACATAATACCCATGGATTTCGTTTCCCGACAGGACTGGAGGCAATGATTCATTACGTGCGTGAAGGCGTGTTGAACACTTACGCGTCCAGTTTCGTGGTCACGGTCCCGGGCAATGTCTCCAAATTGGTCTTCTCCTGGGAAAACACCTCACAGAAACCTGTACGTCTCATCATCGTCAATACGCCGAGACTGGAAATCATGGTGGTTCATGGGTGATGAAGCATTACATCTCGCTGTCTCACACTTTGTGTCTAGGTAGCGTACGAGTTGGTATATACGTACGATAACCCAGAGGCGATGTCTCCACCCACATTCAACGTAACTACAACTGGTCTTTTACCCGCAAGCCTCGAAGTCTTTGAGTGAGAACTCCTTCCTCTCTTGAAAAACCCCTTTGGAAATATGAGTTAGGAAGGAGATTTAATTTTTTAAAATTATTTTAGGATGAGATTCCATTGTAAGGGCCTGGAGACTGTGGAGGTGGACGGGACCTTGAAGGTAAATTTCACGACGACCGTAGACACTATTTCTCTTCAGCTTCGACGCAAGAAGATCTGCTTCAAAGGTAGACTGTTTCCGTAACTCTCATCGGGCGACACATGAGATATAACACAATAATTTGGTGGTATGGGAATGTACAGGCGAGCAACATATGGCAGGACAGGCAGAAACCAATTCCAGCCTTGGAGTTTACATTGCATCTGGTTGCATTTGCGGCCTCATCGTCACCTCTACCCTCATATTCATCATTTTCTACTGGAGACACAAACCATCCCACGGGTATGAAATCACCTTATAATTTTACAATATGCGTCAAAAAGTTATTACTCCCTACCAGTGGTCTTCCTCATTGAGTAAACACGGAAGAATATGCAAAAAATCGCGATGTAAGTATTATTGTTTAACTTATATATCGTTAAACAAATCAGGGCATTCGATGAAGGTCATAAAATATGTTTATTGCCAATAAGGGACTTCAAAATAATTCGCACCTCATTTTTGGAAGAAAATATCCCGTAATTTTCTCTAAATAAAATAGGCAACAATTGAATCCGGTAACATCGAGACACGAGTGATGGCAGGGAAATGAATAAATGCAAGAAGTATGTATTTGGATATAGCCTGACAGCTCTGGTAGCTAAGGTAATTTTATCTATGTGTGAATGATTCATAAGCGACTCGCTCGACGAAAGCTTTCTCATCGATTGGTGTTCTCGTTCTTTCTTATACTCGAGTAGGCAAGGGTGTAAGGAGCTGAAATACGAGGCGGTGGGAGGGAAGTACGTACAGGCATCCTCGGGTGAGAGCATGAGGAGCGGGAGTTATGCCACCATTTCCTCGTTCCAGAAGGTGCCCTTGCACCAAAGCAAGGGTACCTTACCCGATCGGGTACCGTGGCGTTCCGGGAGCAACCAGCGCGTCTCTTCTACCTCATTTTCCCCGTCTTTCACTAGGAAAACTTCCCCCGTCTACTACTCGACTCCTCAAAGGATCGCTCCAAAGGTTCGTATCTCATTCATGGTTCGCATCGTTCTACGGTTCGTGCGTTAGTACGACCGGAGTTTTTTTTTGGGTGGACTGGAACGTTCGCACTTTCGAGAACGATTTTCCTTCTCGGCGGTAGAACCAACAATACACGTGAGATTTTCCATCAGCCGAGGTGATGACTCGATTCCTCTTGCGATGTAGATGCAAGAATCGGAGTACGTGGTGAAGCCTCCGACAGGATCCGGGGCAAGCCTGGCGGAGATGATGAAAGACTTGGCCATGGACCACAGTCGATTGACCTTCAAGACTCTCTTGCAGGAAGGCACCTTCGGCCGGGTCTATCTCGGCATTTACAAGCCCCCTTCTGTCGACAAGGGCCAGGACGTCCTCATCAAGACCGTGGCTGGTAAGCAACAAAAAACCATTTATCACTGGAGGCACTGGAAAAGTAACACGGCTCGGAAAGACGGAAATCCCTTGTTTATGCATTCTTTGGGGGTCTCTGTGGAACGAGTCCAAAGAGGATGTGATAGGGTTTTCCTTCCAGAACGGAAAAAAAACTTGACTTCATCCTTCCAAGAAACACATCCAGACGGCTTACTCATCTCTGTCTCTGCGGGAGGGAAAAATCCCCCCCCCCCCCCCCTGGATATAGTCACATGTGAATTCTCGTAAGCCTTTTCACTGTACGAGTTTTTTAGCTTCGGTTTTCTGTCTGTAATTCACCGCAAAGCAAAAATTCGCCGCACGCCAATCCAACGTAGAGCACTTTGAATCTCTTCATTTCATGCTGGCAGCAGATATTCGATGATTAGAATGAATATCTATTTCTTCAAAACGTCAAAAGTAGATATCAAAAAGCTGAAAAGCGACTGGAGAGCCAAAAATCATCTCATCTAGAAACCGATGTTAGCTCTGTTCTTGAAGATCGAGACCCCTTTCGGTCCCGAATAGAATCATATTCTCGTCCTGTCGATGTGAGTCAAAACGAAGAACATACGTCTGTCAGGTATTTCGATATTCTTCAAAGATGACCAAGACTAGGATCTTGAATGTCCTAGCCAGGAATGTGAAGGTGGAGAAGAGATAGGAAGGCGCAGTGGAGCTCGTAATACAATCTTGCTCTCATACTTGGCTGGAAGTATAGGATGAGCGAAAGCGGCTGATCAAACTGACCCGAAGTAATGTGTGGAACGTACCTGTACTTGGAACCGTATGCCGTCTCTCACTCTGTGGCCTCCTCGGCAACGTTGAATTCCGTGCTTGTGATTTTCAGGCCGTGGCTACATTTATACGGACGATGTACAATCTTACTCTGAACATGTAATGATGAGCAGTGTACTTCCCTTTCCTCTCGCACACCGAAGTGTGCTGAAGAAGCTGCTCCGATTCGTACGTAAGGAGACTTACTATTTCCATTTTTCTCCGTTATTTCAAAATAATTCAGAGACACCCAGGTCACCCAAGAGCTTTTCTCCCTTTTTTTTTTCTCAATTGGCGAAAGTGACGGTATTTTTTTATGGTATGAAGCGCTGCGCCAAATATGCTTGTAATCATCACATACATATATATCGATTCACTGCAGATGGTGACCTAATGAATGTCAATCGCATGCGGCCAGAGAGAAATCGCTTTCCAAATCTGGTTAAGTGCTTTTTATGCGAATACCCATGCGAAGAATTGGCACAAGATGAGCTAGCTACGATAAATTGTCTTACCTGCTGCACACAAGCAAGTCAGTCGACTTGCTTGTGTGCAGCAGCTTGTGACAGCAGGTGAGACAGCAGGTGAGACGATACGTCGACAATGGACAGGACCCCCTATTGCTTACTTCCCTCATTACTGCGAACTTCGTCCTTAAGAAGCTGGATGTGACTTTTAAATGATTACGCAGATATTCTCGATTTAAAACTGTGGCCGAAAGGTGATTAAGAGCACCCGTACCTAATAATGCCCGGATGAGATGCTTGAACGCGAAAGTTTGTTGTATTCATCCTTTCCCAGAGCACTCGTCTTCGGTGCAGAGAACCTTACTCCTTGGCGAAGGACTGCTGTTGTTCGGGTGTTCCCATGCAAACCTTCTGTCTGTGATCGGGGTGTCCGTCCAGGATACACCCTGCCTCGTCTACCCCTTCTCCTCTGGAGGCAACCTCAAACTGTATGAGTCCTTTTTTTTCCGACACTGTATATACGGTCTCGAGGTGATACGAGATGTGAGGATGATATGGCAGGTTCCTTCGTTCGTGTGTCGTGGGTCCGGAGGGAGCTATGCATCCGCTGAAGACCCAGCAGGTCGTGGAAATGGCCATCCACATCTGCGCTGCTGGGGTTCATCTACAGCAAAAGGGTATCACGCATAAGGACATCGCCACCCGAAACTGCGTGTAATCCATCCATCTTTCTTATTCTCGTTGGTCTATTAGGTGGAAACGAAGGAACAAAAACATGCATGGAACCGAGTGATATTTCTCTTCTTCCATCAGGTTGGACGAGAGGCTTCGAGTAAAGGTGACGGACAATGCTCTGTCCCGGGATCTTTTCCCCGAGGATTATCATTGCCTCGGGGATGGAGATAACAGACCCATCAAATGGATGGCCCCCGAGGCCCTCGATCACAAGATCTTCTCTCACTCTTCCGACATGGTTTGTCTCCATCTATATAGAGAAGTCTATATGATCTATCATCTTGACAAGAACGAGGGAAATAAGCCAAGACAAGCCAGAATTTAGCGCAATATTGACGCATAAAAAAAAATAAAGAAACGCTGACGCAGTCTCTAGCATTCAAATTGCAAATATGATCGATCAGCTATAATATCCTACCAAATTTGATGCAACTTAGTTCTTAAACGTGCAATTCGATACAATGGGCGTATTTTGGATAGGAGGGATTTGCATCGAAACAATAACGCTATATCGTCTTCAGCAACCCTCCAGACTATATCTATACTTTTAGGAACTATGAGGAATTTCAATTTCAATTTTTTCTTTTTTGCTCCAGTGGTCGTATGGGGTGTTGCTATGGGAATTGACGACTCTGGCCCAGGAGCCGTATGCAGAAGTTGATCCATTCGAAATGAGTGTCTGTCTTCGGCACGGAGTCCGACTCGCACAACCTCACAATTGCCCAGACCAACTGTAAGTGGATCCATTCGAAACGAGTGTTTTTCTTCCACTCGTGGTCCTCTTGCCCGACCCCACGATCGCCCAGACTAACCGTAAGACTCCGCAACCATCGTCCTTGGAGGAAATGGAAAGCTGTCTCAAATGGGGATTCTCAGCATGAGAGACGGTCGATGGATGTTTTTATGAACTTTCTCCCCTTTCCCCAAAGGCTTTCAGAGTTTTCTTTTCACAACGGGAGTTCCGGACGGGGGACGGGGGTAGATAAACTTTTCATAGACGAGAAATGGATGGGGAAGCCTTTTACCCTTAGTCCTTGCCTTATCTGTTCTGCCTTGTCTTTTGATCTGAGCAAATGGGACGAAAACAGAGGAAGAGAGTGTCTCCTGGGGATACTCCATTATCCGTCTATAGATGAGACTCCCTAGACCCCCCTCATACCAAAACTATGTGTCTGTCTGCCAAACCTCTTTTGTCGTTAGCGAGCCTTTATCCTTCCTAAAATAGGTCCCCAGAGGATCAGAGGGGGTCCGAATTCGATTTTCCCTACATTCTGTTGATTTGCTTATTTTCACTTCTTCCCAGATTTGGCGTGATGGCGGTTTGCTGGGAAACTCTGCCAGAAGATAGACCCTCTTTTCCTCAACTTTTGGTCTTCCTCGAGGAATTCCAATCTTCTCTAGGGAATTACATCTGATCTGGTGAGTGATTTCGGATGCGATTTCATTTCAACAGTTTGTGGTTCTGTCTTAATGGGGCTCGCATCGACTTGTATAGCGATTAGAGATATCTTGGGGATGAATGTGGCGGTGCGCACTCCCCGAGTTTCAAGACGAAGGCTGTGATAAGTTTTTCTCTTTTCTCTCTCTCTTTGATCGTTGTATTTATTCAGTGTTGAACGTCGAGAATAAAGAAAAAAAATTCTAGACATGTTCTCTCTTCTTTCCGGGAATTACATTCATTAATGAAAAGATGCACAAAGAGCATCTGGGATGAGGATGAGGGAGAAGTACAAAGACCTCCATGAAGCCTGGAGGAAAACGAGTCCTGTATTATGGAAGACAAATTAAGACCGTAACATGCGCTTGTCGTCTAATGCCTTCCTTTCACCTTCTCTTCTTCATATCTCCTTCCATTTTCATGAAAGCTTTATGAGGGGACTGAGTCTTACAGACATCAGAGAGAAATGAGGGCAGAAGAGATTGTATGTTTGGGATGTTGCACGTCCGTCCTCATGTCCTCATTTACCTGCCACATGTAATGATAATGAGTAGGGGACTGTGAAGGGAGAACTTCGAGGAACACAAAATATGCTTCTTGAAAAAATCACGGGAAAAACGTGACTCATTTGCACCTCTAGGGATGATGACGCTGGATTTCGTCAGTTCGTCTGGAAAGATTGTTTCGACTGAATGGAACATCTCCCTAACAACTGATCACTCTTTCTTACGAAGGTCTCAGAGAGAATAGGAAAAGTAAAAAATCATCTCATCTTTCAGAATTTAATGTCTCCCGAATTCCTCGTGGAATTCAGAGAAAGATAGCTGCAATATCAATGCATGTCTTTCTTATATCGAACACGCGGTGGAGTGTGCGCGGATGAAAGCGTGGGCACACAGGGCTGGGACAGAAAAAGAGAAAGCTAATAATGAGACGGTTTCACGGTATATCTGAGGTTGAGAGAGAGAAAGAAAGAAAGAGAGAGAGAGAGAGAGGGAATTACTGTTGGCACGTGGGGGTCATAATGGGAGAAAGGAGGAATGATGAAAAGCATCTCTCATCCCTTCAATCTTCCCTGATCTTATTGAACCTTCTCGGATATCACTCTTTTCTTCTCTTTCATTCTTCCCTTCCCTTCACCCAGGATAAAATTATACTCCTTTCTCCTCGCTTCCTTGGACCCAATCATTCCAGCTATCCTCCTCTCTCAAACGTGTTTGTTAATTTCAAAATGGAGTCATCCTTCCATGAATGCAAGCTGGGACTCAGCAAATTGAAAATTGATTTCTCTCTTCGTTCACAAGAGAATTTTTTCTTTACGTAGCGTCAAGGTATCGGCGCATTTATTTTACTTTCAATATCACCAAAGCGTTTATTATGTAATTTCCATTAGTCTGTTAAAAGATCATTTTCATCGTGTTAGTTATGATTCTTCTTTTTTCGTACTTTTTTTTACGGAAGCTAAAGCAGGACGTAGAAACCACCAAGAGGAAAAGCATTGTAGCGTTGGCAGGAAGTGTGTGAGCTGAGACGAGGAAGGAGAGGTCTCCTGACAGTCAAACACAAAGGAGCTTCGTCGTGTTCATGCATATTTGAAAATGGGAAAAATTGGGGGAGATGGAAGCCGGAATTATTTACAAGCAACGGCTTATGTCAGAGAACCATCAAGTCAGACAGCTGGGAAAAAGATAAAGAAAATTGCCAGGAATATAAAGGGCACGGAGGAAAAGAAAAGAGGGAGCTAGTGATTTGATTAAGGGTCCCAATGGGTGCACCCAATGCGGTTTGTGTAGGATACCATCGATTTACCATTCAGAGCGTGCTCTTTTCCACCGGAGCACTCCCCTCTTTACCTGAATGCTCCTTAGTGTCACGGAAAAAGCTAACGACGGTAATCATCTCCGATGGCTGGCTTGATGGTTCGAGAAACAGGCGGAGTTCAAAAGACGAGGAAATATCTTTCGCAAATAATTCATGTCATAAGCGGACGAAGAAGCGGAAATCTTGGAAGAAAGGACGACTTATGAAAGGCGGCACGCGACTTCAAAAAAGGGGCAGCTCATATTTCTTTTCTAATATCGCGCTTTTCAGGAACGAGTCATGTGTTTATAGGGTAGGAGACAAGACAGGAAGCCTATTCCAGGACGGGGGCCTCCAATATTTGCCCCGATCCATTTCGCATGAGATATTTGCTCTCGCAGAAGGGAAGAGGAAAAAAAAAAAGGCAGAGAATGGATAGAGATGGAGATAGAGACTCGTTTTCTCCTTCTTCCATCATTCATTCTCTCTCTTTCTGACTTATCTCTCTCTCTCTTTTCCTCCTTCTGTCCTGGTCTCCTTCTGCTAATAGGATTCGGATCGTTTTCCGGCGCTTCTCTCGGTATATACGGTGCAATGAAGAATCCTTCACTTGTCATTCCCCCTTTTCTGTTAGGGCCAAGCAGGACTTTGGAGGGGGGGAGGGCGTTTTAAGGTCATCTGCTTGGTTGATGGTGCTGACTATGATTATGATGATGGTGATGATTCTCACCCTTTCAGATTATGATAATGATTATAGTGATGATCCCTTTTTGATGATCATGATTATGATTTTCTTCGTGGTGCTTGTATTATCATCATGATCACGATCAAGTTATTCTCGATACTTACTTAAACGCGATGAAAGAAGTCAGCAGTAATATGAAGACCTAGAAAATCATGCGCAAAAGCTGTTGCTACTTCTAATGATACTAGCCACAATGATGTCGATGATGGACACAAGTGGACGACAAACGAGAGGTGTGCTATTTGCATGCTGACGATGGTGAGGCTGATGAAGGCAGGAAAGAGTGAAGAAGTCTGCCTCTTCATCTAGGATCCCATCGTTGATGAGTGCAAAAGAGGAATACGACGGAGTAGATGTTTCCTTCCTCCAGGGCAACTGGGGCCCTGAAGGAGAAATCCTCCACTAGTCACGCCAGGCCACATCCTCCTTTGTTCAAACTTGAAGGAAAGCAGAGAGAGAAGGCAGGAAGGAGCTGCTTGTGTCTCTTCGATCCCACATCGATCCCTAATGGGTCGCATGAGGATCAAGGATGATGTTATCCCCTCACGGCAACAGGGGGTAGAAATGGGGAAGGTGCCTTACCTATAAGACTTACACCTCCCTAATGACGCCTGCATTCCATCCTTCCTCCCCCCCGTCGTAATTACACCTAACTGGTGCGTAATTACCTTCAGCATATAAAGGCGCTTGTATTGACATGCTGGCTCGGGACGTGGTTCCCCAACAAGCAACAAGACTGAGCGTACGAGAGTAACAAATGTTGCACGACGCGTGTCCAGAATATAGGTTCATATCCTGGTTCAGGTAGGATTTTCCCACCATTTCATGAGAAACTAAATTTATAATTTTTATTTTTATATGGCGTTTTGACTCATCACCAGCTTTTATGACGTGATTCTCTGGATCAGTCATATTACAACCTCATTTGCTAAAGTGAGTCTTAGACGGTTTGGCGCCACCCAAACAAGAAATCTCAGACCAAAATAAGGCAAAAGGAAGATACTGTAGAAGTGAGAGAGGGAGGAAGAGTGCCAAGACCTGTCGCTTTGCGGGGAAAATAACATCGGGTCGGGAACGTTCCCGACCCTCCGAAAGGGACTTCTGGTTTCTCTCAAGCAGAGGAGGCAAAAAAAATATTTTCCAGAGGAGGGGGGTGGGGGGAAGTTTCCAAAAAAAAAAAATCATCCAACTGTCCAACGTCGATTCCGTCCCTTGCGATTCACCGTTTCAACAGAAGTGATCGATACCTGCCTTTTTTGTAAAGAAAAGGACAAAAGGAGGAGTAAGAGGGGAGAGTAGAGAGGCCCATTTACCCCCGCAGGAGGAGGTTGGTTGATGAAAAATAAACAGTGAGTCTGTTGATACATCCTCATTCCTCCTTTGAGGGAAAGAGGAGACCCCCATTTTCCCCTCCAGGTCGTCCCTGTCTCTCTCCCTTCTCGTCCTCTCCCTCATCGTCTCATCGTAAATACAACAGATAACAAAGAGTTTCTTCATCATAACCCTCCAGATGAAAGCATTTACGATGTCCTTAGGTACAGATTCTTTTTTTTTCTGCCATCTAGAAAACTTGTAATCGCGAACAGATTAAATATCGACGAGAGTTTTCATCTATTGCAGAGTGTTACATTCATATAAAGTGAGTACTGATCGCTCAAATGGAATGCAATATCTTGAACTTTTTTTTCTCAAAGAAAATGAGTTTCAATCACAGCGAGTGCGAAGTCTTTCCATTAATCCCAAGTGCTGATATTCGGGGATATTTCCTTTGAACTCTCATGCAGTCGTGGAACGTGGCTTGCTACCAGAGGGGTTCTAACCCCGTCTGATACTCATCGATTGGGAGCGAGAAGTTGCATGGATTTCTCCGCCCTGTAGGAAAGGATTCTTCCAAGGTTACCAAAACAGATTCCTTCTCCGTAGCGCCTTAATAGTGCCATATTATGCGGGGAGAATGACTTCTTAGGAAGGAAACCTTGCGATGAAAACAGGTCTGAGGCTCGTTGAGGACAAAACGACGAAGCAACTCATTATGTGAATGTGTGACGGAGAAAACCCCCTCCCTCCTCCTTCTTCCCCCTCTCCCCCCTCCTCCCCTTTTCGCCCCCTCTCGCCTTCCGTGGTCCAGACGTCCAAAAAACTTCTTCTAGCACGGAGAAACAGAGGAGTCAATCTAGGCAAGGTTTCGTTTTCTCGCTTGCAAAATGTAATTAACGCATCATCGTCTTCCCAGAAGTAATAATCAACTAAACCAAGATCGAGAACTATGGGAAGGATGAGAGGAACGAGTGGAATCGTGAAGACGGTTTTTCTTCACATGATAAGTAACAATGGACACCTTCCTTTTTAGAATGCATCGTTGATAATAAAATAATGGTTTGCGCGAGTTATACTGAAATAATAGTCGAATCGCAATACTTCGATGCTCCGTTGTCTATCCCCGATCGACAGAGACGTACGACCGGGGGGGAAGAAACCTCCGCCACGAAAGAGCATTCCGAGCGGTGGGAGGCTCGGTGCCATCCCGCCTCAGCCTTCTACGAAAGCGTGCGTCTGCATGATGAATGGAAGACGGAGAGGAACTGGGACTCGCGGGGAGTCGTGTGCAACACCGCAGGTATACACAAGAGGATGAAAAATTCACGCTCACCAGGTAAGGATAGGGCGATCAATGTCGAGGAGGAGGTGACATGAAATATGCATTCACCTTCCCTCCCTCCGTGTAATTGGCCTGTTTTTGACTTGCGGCTGGAGAGACCCATGAATTCTTGACGGTCTTCCCCGCGACGATGAAAAATTAGACTCGGTGCGGGAAAAGACGTCCGCGACAGACGATAGAGCATCCACCGAGCCGCGCGATCCCAGAAGGAGACGCCGAGGTCGAGGGCTCGGAACTTCGAGGCGTCTTCGAAACGTCATCGTGCCGAGACGCTCACTCTCGGATGACGGATGAGGAAAGATTCCACCGTTTCCCCTCCCCTTTTGGTCAATATGATGGATGGAGTCTCCGTGCGATCGCAGGACGGAGTTCCTCGTCCGTGGTGTAGGTGTGGTCCCTCATCGATTCCCTCCGGTCGAGTCTCCTTTCCTTCGTCTTCTCACCTGGTCCGTAGTTCTCGCATCCGTCGGGTCCCAAACTCGCGATTAATTAAATTTCGCAGTAGCGCTTCCTCCGGAATCCGTAGAGAATCCTCTCATCACGGCATCGGGAAGTTGGTAATTAATAGCGCTAATCGACTTCGAAGGAGGAAACGGAAATGGAAATCCGTTAATGAAGTCTCCGTTTCGATGATTCTCGCGAATGCCGAGAGATGCAAAGAGCGAATCACGGAAGCCGCTTCGATAATTGCATGCAGCAGGTAAGACGCGATGGAATCGGTGAATTAGAAGTTTTATCGTTTCTCGTCGCGAATGACACGGTGATGCAAATGCAGGAAGCTGTTCCGTCTCCCCAGATTACACGTTTAACGAATGCGGGAAGCCGGTGTTCTTGACAGTTTTTCGGGAAAAGAGATAGGAAAGGCGTGGTCGTGTTCTAGAAGCCTCGAGAATGCGATAATGAAGTTGAACCAGAGAGAGAGAAGGGGGGTGGGGGGGAAAGAAACAGAAAAAGTCTTTTGAGGATGGAACTTTGCCATAAAGAATGCTGGAAGATGGGATTCTCTTCGGATGAGAATATGGAAGAAGAATCCCCGGCATCTCGGAGCGAGAAGAAAGAGAGCACCGTAAGCACCTACCCAAAGAGCGAGGGGAACCCTAAATTGGCCCCCTCGTTAGTTGGGTTCTCCCGTCCCCCCATTAGCCGTAGATCGACCGAGATCAGGTGCCTGGCTTTCCCCCTCGAACGCGAGACGATGGGGACGATGGACCGTTGCACCCGTTCCCAGATCGTTCCCGGTTTCGATCTCGCTCTGCCTCCCGGATGGAATGGGTCTCCGGTTACGGGCAAAACGACCCTTCCGAACGGAACGGCCACTCGCTTTCCACCGTCCGTTCGCGATCGCGCATCCTGCATTCCCTGTCGGATGCGATCGCCGGGTCGTTCTCGTCCCTCATCGTCGACGCGAAGCGACGGAAGCCGTGGGAGCCGAGGGAGCCCGGGACCGTAGAGCGGATACCGTGCGGTTGCGCGACGAGACAGACGCACGAGCCACTCGCGATCCGCCCGTGAGTCGGACGAGCGAGATCGGAATCGATCCGGTAACAAAAATAGCGCTAATGTCGTTCGTGCGGACGGTAAATGATTTCTCTTTGAAACGCTTCTAGCCGCTCCGAAATGGCCGGTCGTTTCTATAACGAATGAGATAACGATATTATTTAGTGTCCCTGTGATTCGAGAGACGATCCGCGTGTACCCTTACGAAGCAGACCAGGAAACCAGGGAAGCGTGCAGAGGAGTCGAAAAAGTCTGTGCATCGAGTGGCTAAAAGGAAAAGTTAGCTCGCACGACCAGAAGAATGTAGACGAAAAGTAAGAGAGCCGATGTGGACCCCTGGATGTGTCGGAGCCTGGTCTCGAGATCGACCGGATCTCGGAACTTACGACCCGATCCAAAGGACCGGGGACCGAGACGAGATACCCCGGACCATCGACCGACCGCATTTTTCTTCCGTCGGAATCCCAGAATCGGATGGAAGTGGACTCTCGCCCGTTTGACGTCAGCAGACCCGATAGAGGATCTCCGACCGACGACCCGTTCCGTCGCGATCGGTGGTTCGACCTCTTCGCGACCTCCTCCGGCAGGCGACGGAGCGACCCCGACGTACGGGAGCGATCGGGAAGGCGACCAGGACGGGGACGGGGACGGGGACGGGGACGGGGACGGGGCCGGGGATCGGGACGCCGAAGCATGACGATTGCATTGGCGAATGGACGACCTGGACCTGCAGCTCGCCTCTCGCTTTCGTTGCGACGACCACGATATCGCGCCATCGACCGTCGCTTCGCGGAGTGCTGCCGATCCGTGGGCCCCACTCCCACGAACTCGGAAAGAGAGAGACTTCGGACGGGTGAGCCCTTTTCTCGTCCCGTTTCGAAAGAATGGGATACGACGACCGACTCTCCGTCCGTTCTTTTCGTTTACTTCTCGTCGATTCACCGCGGAACGAGTCGATTTGGAAGCGGGGAACGCACGCGTGGACTCGAGTCACGTCGGACCCGGAGAGTTCTCGTTTCGCCTCCACCCCATCCGAACCGACGGCGTTTCGAGTCTTCGCGGACGGTGCTCGTAGAGACGGCGAAACGTTCGTCGAAGCTCCCCTTATGTATGCCCTCACTCTCATCCTCACCCTCACCGAACTCGACACGGTCTTCACTCCTTGAAGTATGAGAGTACGTTTAGAAACTGCTTCACCTCGTCTTCGATCGTGCCGGCGAGACACACCGAAAAGGGGGGGGGGGGGGGGGAGAACGAGGCGCAACCTAACGTTCTTGCCCTTAGGGTAAGGCGGCGAAACGTCGTCGCGTGGCGTGAACTCGGCGTCGCGTGAACTCGGCCGCTCCGACGCCATCCGTCGCATCGAGGAACGCGACTCCGAACGGCGAGGCGTTCTGGTCGAGCGAGGAACTCCCGTTCGTGGTGCGGCACTGTGCCACTCGCATCCGGACGGCAGATCCAGCGCTTCTCTCGTTGGGACGGATTAAAAAAATGGATCAACGTTTTTCTAGGCGTTTCGTGCGTTTCGAGCCGGCGAGACGTGCGCGGAGACGTGGACTCCAAGACGGCGTAGAAGGATGTCTGCTCCGAGGGAACATTCGACTCGGAGATGCACCGATCGACTCGCGGATCCCCCGACGTCAAAATCTAATCACGCCGGTTTTTAACTCCTGCAACTATATCGGCAGGAAGGTCTCGAGGTTCCCGGCTCGGCTCAGACTACGGGGGGATCGGCCAAAATGGAGGAAAAGGCAAAAAGGGGGGACACTCGCGCACTCCCTAAAGGAATTAAGAGCGGTCGAAGATGCTCCGAAGGTGGCAGGCTCGTACGGATCCGCTTCGAACTCGTCGAGCTCATCCTTCGAACTCGAAAAGAGTTAACTATCCGTCGTATGAGAAAAATGTTCGTGTCATCTCGTTCATCGGGATGGCAGGTGTTCATTGCGGGATTGGACGAGGCATCGACTCGAGCGAGCGGAGTAAATCGTCCACCGTACCTACATCGACCGACTCGGCCGACTCGAAGGAATCATACGACGCAGTACCGAAGGTCCCGCGACCCTCCGGTCGTTCCGATCGGCGGATCTTTGCACGCGAAAAGGGGTACAAAAAATTCCTTGCAAGTCCCGCACGAGCTTCACGTGTCGTCGATATTCGAACGAACGAAAATGGTTCGTTAAGCGAGGACGGTAGTGCAGGCGATACAAATTAGGACTCGTTAGTCAAAAAAGAGAAATGGACACGGATGAGGACTCAAATCGAGCCCGATTCTGGAGTCTTGTCACTGATGAATGTGTAAATTGTAAAATCGTCGTGTCTGCAAACGAAACGGATCGAGCGGATCGTCGATATGACGGCGGAGAAGCCAAGGCGTCTTCGCCTCCTCGAGAGTTTCCACCCTTCGAACCGACGGACCCCCGACTCCTATGGACGACGTAACTGCATCGTCCTCCGTTCGGGTCAGCTCGATCCATTCGTGGAAATGGACAAGGTGTTCGTGTCACAGGGGTCGCGCAAGCAAATCGTAACAGGTAGTAAAGGCATACGAGGAGGGAAAGGGGAGACGAAGGGGGGCGAGCAGGTCGTCCGAACGTCCGAATATACGAGTATATTTAGACAACATCGACACGTATGGAATTAAGTCGTCGGCTTGCCCCTTCGGTCAACAGCCGATAAATAATCAGCCACTGCCCCGCATTCAGAAATACTAATGATGCTGTCTGTCGGTTATTGTCCATAAAATCTTAATGCACGGCTCACAAGTTATTTTATCCGTGGTCATACCTATGGGACAACTTTCTGATCTAACTCAGGACACCAGAAACAAAGATGTGAGAAGTTACAGAGAGAGGAATACCGGAAGATCAGAAAAAATTAATTGATAATATTTTGAGAGATATAAATATAATGAGTGATATAAATCAGCGGTAAGTAATTTCTGAGATGAGAAATTAAGCTTTAATATAGGGTAAGACCACTTAAGTTCGGACACTGTTGCAAACTTTGTTACAAAATTAAGCATTCGCGAGGTCGTCTTCAAAAATGGTTCTTCCAAACATGAGATGAACATGTTACTGAGCGAAGGAAAAGCGATGGTCTTCGTGACTTTGCACAATTCCAAGATATTTGGCTTAGACCAATGCTATATCTCGAAGAGGATGATTTCTTCAAGAAACTGTAAGAAGGGAACCTTACTTTTAAAACGTTTCAAACGTGACATTGTTATTTCCTGCACTCAATTCTTACTTCCCAGGAAACTAGGAGGACATGGAGTCCTGTTACGCAGAATGCACGTGCATCGATCACATTATTGTCTTACTTTCGGTGTGTCCGAACTTAGGTCAAGAAATGTTTGAGAAACTTAAGTTCGGACATGCATTCACGTGTGTCGTATCCTCGTAAATATGAATAACGTTTGAAGTTGGCAAAAGTTCAGTTGCGGCATGTTTTTCAGAGAAAATGTACTTTGGGGCTCTGTCCGAACTTTCATAACGGGTCGTGTAACTTCGGACACAGTCAAGCACATGCCCAAAAAGTACAACATCATATATTTCTTTGCACATCTAAGTGTGCGACGTGCTTCCAAAGCAATGCAATCATGGTAGGAGGTTGGAATGCAAGGGATTATCGATCCGAGGCTGTTGAAAAAGCCATCAGGGAAAAAATCATCAGGGCTTTAATTCGGATGAGATGTCCTGCCGGAAGGCGAACATTGCTAACGATGAACACATCTGCAAGATAAATTTTCTTCTAGGAACCTCCAAATTTGGAGCCAAAATATGTCCCTAAAGTTGAATGTTTTCTGATTTAAGCATGCAGAGAACTACTTGTCTACTGAATGTAACGAATTGTGCTGCTCGGTCTACTTAAAAAAAAAAAGAAATTCCGAAAACATGACCTTAATGAAGAGCGTGCACCCAAGGGATTTACCACAATAGTAGGATTTTTCCAGAAATGAGTGACTGGAGAGCAACCTACGTACCAAATTCCAGGTTTCTATGTCCGCCACCGCCCGATTAAATGAAGCAAAACATATTTTTATCCCATATTATAACATATTTTAAATATGGCACCCTCATATGTACCCTCAGAATATGCATCCCAAAAGTTGGATTTTCTCTTGTTTCTACATGCCAGCAGGTACCTATTAAGTAAGGTTTCAGCTTTCTGTCTCCATGATTCCCTGGAACGAAATAATTTTTTTTTTAAAAAGGTCAACCCGAAAAATATGTCCCTGGGAACGAATCCTAAAAGTAGTTTATTCCCCCCTGAAATCTGCATCTCAATAGGTACCAATGCATCAAATTTCAGCTTCTATGTCTCTTATAAATAGTACCTGAAATCCGCACCATCAGTATTATTCGCGTATGAAGTTCGAACTTTCAATCTCATCTAGAATATGGTTAGAATTACGGTCAGTCGCTCACTCACTCAATCACGATCGTCTTATTATATTAATAAAAAAGAAAAGATCCAATACTTTGGGTTATTATTCTTTTACACCAAAATGAAATGTTTCAAGCCAAAGGGGACTTCAAAAAGGGGGTGTCCGAACTAAGGTGAAAAAGTCCGAACTTAATTTTTTCCGCATCTAAGTTCGGACACCCACATTATAGGCGATATCAGTTGTCATGAGACTAGGAAGGACAACATCTTTGTTGCACTCATACCTCATCGTGTCCTGCTCCCGGGAGCAAAAAATGAAGTTTCCAGCTTGTACCGTTGAGATAGGACGAGCGAATGATGAGACCAGGGAGGCTTTAACTGTCCGAACATTGGTGGTTTTACCTTATCGTAAAGTTTTTTTTATATATAGTTAAATTCTTCAAAAAGAAATGAGACAAACTTTTTTTTTAAATCGCTTTATATTCTAGAAGGTAGAGCATCAATCAACAATACTGCAAAGTTTCAGCGTTTTAAATAAAAATAAAGCAAAATAGGAGGCGAGTTTGAAAGTGAAGAAACTGGTAACCGGAAAAATGCGCCGAAAGACATGAAATACAAAAAAAAGTCTCCGTTTTTAAAACATAAGAAAAAGTTTAAGGTAGCGAGAATATTTCTCACGTTTCAGTGGTTCCCAACGGATTACAGTACGCATTGCTACCGTCATGCGAAAATATATTTGTTGTCATTTTGTGTACTTTGAGAGGTAGCCGACTCGTTTAAGAAAATGACCCCCGAAACCATAAAGGAGGCTGGACGCTCATGTGTTGAAACTTTTCAAGCCAGGAGCGATCGCGGTGACGATGGTCGACATTATCAAAGGTATATTTAGAACAACAGTCACATCAGTTGGCTTAATTTAATCCCCTGGTGCCATTTAAATGTGGTTATAGTGGAAGCTTGAAAGTCACATGCACTTTCTTGCCATTTCGAGTCTCACCACCAAAAATACCTAAATAGTAATTCAATTATTATGTCTGTGTGTGAAGTTTCGGCTAATTGGTTTTCTGTCTACTGAGCGTCTGTGCTACAAAGAGAATGTGTCAAGGATAAATGTTTCAAATTGGAATTCTTATTCTCATGCGGAATCTTTTCTGGTACAATTGGTGGTAATTGATATTCTTTCGGAGTTTTAAATCTGATTGCACTCATCCACACCTTCTTCGACCAATCTTTGTCTAGGTGCCAATGATGCACACACTAACTCGACCGTGCTCCAGCTCTATTCTTCCTTTTTTGGCCTTTTCAGGGATACTGGGAACTTCCCCGGACTAGAACTCGTTCTCAGCTGCGACCGTTTCTGGCACGAACTCGCCAGCTCGGTCGTTCCACCAGAACTAACCGTCTCAGATGGAAAACGATCCGTCCCGAAATCCCCAGCCCTCCGAACATGCATCGGGGATTCCGGAAAGGAGGAGGAAGACAGACTTCCAAACGCAATATCCCACTCGATTTCCGCTCCTCTCTCTCTACATCTCTCGCTCTCTGTTTCGAGATGTCTGCATGTACATAACATCGATGGAATGAAAACACGATCCATCTCTCTCTCTTCTCGTTTCATCCCGGATTCATATCTCCATCTCTGTTATTCCGAGGAGGAAAGGAGATATAGAGCCGTTCATCGAAGGGATGGCTCGGAGAGATGAAATTCCTCTGGAGGCCTCCCGAGTCTCCGATCCCAACCACCTTCTCTCGAATCCATTTCCTCATCGAGCCGGCTATTCGCTCTCGTTTCATCCGCGTCGTCCTCCACTTTTATCGGGTCAGACAGTGCCGATGGGATTCTCGGGAACAAACCCGTGGGAATCGCCATCGTTTCCATTTCAGGCAATTATTTGACAGGATGTGGATCGAGACGAGGATTTAGGACTCGGATTCCCGACGATCGACCGAGATTTATTTCAGCATCATCCCCTCCTAGTTTATGCCAACTCCGGAAACGTTCGACTGGGAGATTTCCGCGTTTCCGGGAACGGGTCTAACGCGAGGGCGCTTCCGGTTTCGTCGGGATGAAGCCGTTCCTGAATTTTTTAAACGGCCCATCGGAACTTCGGAAAATGAAGCCTGTTTCCACATGCTAATCGTATGCAGGAAACGACCCTGATATTGCATCTACGTCTACCATCGATTCTAATTTGTAGACGTGCATCCATCTCGAATATATGTGGCTGGAATATGGGCCTTTCAGGCTCATAACATCCACTCCTATCCTAATATCGATCACGGCCGGGGAGTTGACCCCGAGGTCCTATCCAAAATGGGGGGGGGGGGGG
>CAJPEV010003098.1:3829-34830 GCA_905338385.1 Darwinula stevensoni | reverse complement strand
AATTTTACTCCTTGGTGATGGAGTAAATTCGCTCCTTTCCCAGAGTGAAAGGGGGGTGAAACTGGAGTTAGCTATTTTACTCTCTTTTTTGGGAAAAATCGCTCCCCTTTTTCTAAGAGTGTATACACCAGACGCAGATCCGAAATAAGCTTTTAGACTTTGATTTCTTTCAGTTTTTACCAACCATAATTAATATTCGATATGAAAATTACTCCTGAGTGATGTAGACGGAAAAGGCCCGCAAAACCGTAGTCTTCTTTTTTCGTCCGGGATCCATATGGATAGGGAATAGGGAAACAAGAAGGAATAGAGAACAATAGTGGAAACAGAAATCTCACAACGGTGCTCCGGAAAAAAAGCCCACAGAAAGAAATGTCCACGGAAAAATAATGCCCACGGAAAAAACGCTCACACCTGCAAAGTACGCGAAACGCCTACTTGAGAAATATTCCCCGATGTTTATTGCTTTTTAATTATTACTATTTTTAGCGCTTCACACGTATGAAGTCTTCGAAGATGACTTTTAGCCCGCCTTTCTGGTTGTGATGAGCTCCATGCTTGAATGGGAGGAAATGTGTAGCCACAGTATATCATAATTATATCTATAATCCGTTTTCAAATGCTCCGAACAGAGGCATTTTGCTTTCCTCCCTACGCTCCACTGGAGCCATGTGGAGATTGTCAATCAAGAGTTAACTTGGGGCTCATCTTAAATTCATTTTTAAAATGTTCTCGCCGGGTCCTCTGTAAGGGGCTTCACCTTACAGCCTTTCTCGGGATCAATACGCCATTATCTCCGAGATTATTGCGGACGACCGGGCACTCTCATGTCACACTTCGATCACGCCCTAGCTATCAAAATGAGTCCAAAGCAGCATGGGCGAATCAGCAACATAATCCCACATACCAGACTCTGATCTCAAGTGACCTGTTTGCCACATTTTCCTGGGCATTCCTGGAAACAACCTTAATTTCCTCGATCCAGCGTAGAAACGTTCTGGAAAGCATATCTTGGGAATTTCCGTCTTTATGTTCATGTTATATTACGTTGATGGTTATCCATTTAGCGTACTCGTATTTCATTGTTATATATTACTTGTGAAATATAGTATGCATTTTTTCGCAAATTACTCGCAACCGGTCTATTACTCCTGAGTCTCCGCGTCCCCCTGGGGGAGCACGCCCCACGGTTTCAAAATAGCTGATATAGACTATGTAACGGGTGAGAAATTCGTGTCCTTACGAGGAAGCCATTACAATAGAAATGCATCATATTCTTGAACGGACAGAAGAGAATATAATTATTTCCCGTTCCACCCACAGGGCAGATAATGATCTCTCCGCGAATGTCATTAGCTTCGTCCAGGCACACAGATTGTGACAGAGTGTGACTGGCATGTCGGGGATCATGGAAGTGTTCAGACCCAAGAAAATATCCTTACTCTTCGCCACGGGGTGGAAATTCATCAATAGAATGAAAAGGATCGAGAGTGATTCCGTTCCCGACTCTGCCATCTCGATGTACCACGTATGCCCGTCAAGGTTCACATCGTTCTCGCTTCCTTCGCGTGAGAATTAGAGACAGGTTTCTGCTGGCAGCAACTTCAGTAGCGATTTATCATCAGCTCATTTCAAAAGCATCCTGCAATTCACCCTAACGCGTATCGAAGAGGAATGATGTAGAGAACCGGTCGTAACTAATCGAAGACCAGAAACAGGTACCATATATGCACACACACTCTTAGAAAATTCCGAGCGTTTGGGGAGTAAAAAGTAAGCACACTGTCAGCTTTTCAATTTTACTCTCTTATTACTCACCAAATACTCCACCATCGCTCGAATTGAAGTGAACACCTCGAAGTTCTTCGCCAGGACACTAGGTGGAGGTAAGGGTCTCGCTTTTCGCTCAGTACACAAAAGTTCCCTTCCCTCTTTCCCTGGAATCGACCCTCGCAGGATTGTTTAGTACCTTGCCATATGTCTCGCCTAGTCTCATAATAGGAATCAATAAACACGGACACTTCATCATTTGTTATCCACATAATCAAGACATATTCATAGAGTCCAGGCCATAAAGAAGTTCATATTCCTAATGAGAACCTTTTTGGAAGGCGTGTGATTTTATCCGCATAGGAGATCTAGAGTGTGCAGAAAATGTCCGTGAATTTCATTCAATCATACCTCAATCAAATGAGGTAATGTAGGACTGATATCACGGATACTCCACGGAACCTATAAGAGGGGATCCCCCTCTGACCTATGCTGTAATCAGTACTGTCAGTGGTAGGTCAACGCCTGTACGAGAGCGAACGCGTCACACAGTATATATATGAGAATTTTCGTATTTGCATTTCCTTATCACTTCTCTGATGGGAGCGTTTTTACTCACGGAGGAGGAGAGCAATTTTACTCCTTGGTGATGGAATAAATTCGCTCCTTTCCCAGAGGTAAGGGGGGGGGGGGGTGAAACTGGAGTTAGCTATTTTATTCTCTTTTTTGAGAAAAATCTCTCCCCTTTTTCTAAGAGTGCAGATGCACTAAAACCTACTGCAAAGCCAAACTGGAAGAA
The DNA here is from genome assembly GCA_905338385.1 of Darwinula stevensoni. Taxonomy (NCBI): domain Eukaryota; kingdom Metazoa; phylum Arthropoda; class Ostracoda; order Podocopida; family Darwinulidae; genus Darwinula; species Darwinula stevensoni. Next base: position 32,261 of record CAJPEV010003098.1, on the reverse strand, counting down.
AACCGAGGAGTAATTTAAGACAGGTGTGCAGACGTAACCATTTTCCCAGCTTCCTCGGAAAGAGATCACCAATTTACTGGTTCGATTTTCGTGAGGCTCCACGGTTAGCAAATTATGTAGCTGCGCCACTAAAGCCCCTCCATATCCCGGGGAATTTCTTCCCTCCCCAGGCAACCCAAGACGCGCGCGAGCGAGATTAGTTATTTAAATTCGAAAAAAAGCATTTCCTTTTTTCACTGGGACAAGAAAGCGGCTACAATTCATTCGATGTCATATTAGTAAGCGAGGGTCGAGAAGGATTTAATTTCATGGATAATAAACTTTATGTAATGTCCATTCTAAAAGCGTTAGGGGGAGGGAAGTACACATAGTTCCAAGTAGCCTGGAAACACTAATAGGCAATTGCCTGGAAGAATTCCGCTTTGAAGATGATTCTCGAGCATACCTGTGACACGGTAAACCGCATGGCAGAAGGCACTTCGCAATAGCTCTCAAATGGAAGGAAATCTAATTAGCGTGGGCAGAGTCATGCTTCCATTTAATGTTCCTCGAAGGAAAGGGACTCGAGTGTCTGGGTTTCACCGAACCCAGGCGGAGAAACCCAGACCACACCACACAAAAGCATACCAACGAAATTTCTTCGTGTGGACAAAGACATCGCACGAGCAGACTCCGTATTACTCCTTTACCCCTGTCTCCTTCCTTATTTATTCCTCCATTACCTTCGAGAATTCAAACCATCTCATGATTGCAGTCAGCTCTTACACGGGTTCTCACTTAGATCTAGAGTGCGTGTTTTCTAAGCGAGCGCTCGGCTGAATCCTGGAATCGCTTGAAAATTTAGAATCGGGGCTAATTTCACACTAACATGTAAGACCGATCGTACACTAAACGATCTTTGGGAGCGATTCCCATCCCCAATCGAATCTGGCCGTCTCCAACTGCCTTTCCTCCAAATGAAAGGAATCGGCCCAGAACCATAGGACATTTCCTGTCTTCCTTTTCTACCCATACTAGCGGCCTGCGGCCGCTACGCTGGCCGTCAAATGTGCGGAAATGCGAAAATATTTCCATAAAGATATGAAGCAGTTCGGTTCAAACCAAAAAAAAATCTTCCAACAAACTTCGAAGTTCGAAAGTGTTGCCGCCCAGCTAATTTTGTTATCATCGATACCACACCTCACAAATGAATAAGCAGATAAGATGCCATAGCATATGGCCTAGAATGGCAGAGCCTTGTAGGTCTGGCGAATTAGACCGTGGATGGCCTTGCCTATGGTCTAGAATGGCATCGTCGATAGTGCGCGTCCAAATTGGAGAAAGTCTCCATTTATTCCTGTATGTGCCGAAATTCTAGTTGACGGTTTCTCGGTTGAATTTCTTCTTCAATTGTCGAGTGGTTTCCGTTACGTTCTTGCCGAATTCGGAGTAAATCCGAACAATTGGTACACGATTATCGATAGTCAAACGTTCCTCGGTCATTTTCCTCTAACTCCTTTCAATTGGAATCGATCAGATTGGAGACACAATCCATCAGTCACACGACAGACAATGTGACTTAGCGCCGCAGGCGTGTTTTCAAACGCGACCGCCTTTAAATGACCCCCAAAATAGGAATTCAAATTACGTCTCAGGAAAAAAGATACCACCGACAAAAAATGCAGACACTTTTTACTTGATAGAGAATTATCTCTTCTTACGAATGGTGTAAACCAGGTCTCAATCAAATCTAGCATTAGAAAGTAATTAATTTTCAAAAGGTGGCAGGTCTCTTCACACCCAGTAGTAATTGGTGTGGTGGTGGTGAGGCTTTTAAAAGTAGATTAAAAGTATACCAAAGTTTTTAAGGCCCAGCCCAGAACGTCAGAACCTTCTAGGCCTAGCGCTATAGGCCGTAGATGGCCTGGCCTATAACCTAGAATGGCATAGTATCGTAGGCCACGCGCATTAAGTGTGACAGCCACTTTCGGTCAAATTAGGTATTAAATATTAGATTAGATTACAACTACGCGCAGCCATGAGCAAATGTGATTGGAGGGCTGAGGAGGCTGACCGATCTTTCCGAACGCGCTTTCCTTCAACTTCCATCACACCATTTACGGATTCTACCATAAAAAAGCGGAAGTCTCATGGATTGGATCGTGTCATTCACAAAACTCCATTCACCTGCCAAGGCTAATTTCATCACGTGTATATTCCTCTGTCTCTTTGGCGCCGGGGCCGTGGGGAATGGAATGGAATGGGATGGAATTTGGAGTGACGTTTGGATATGAACGCCAGAGGGGACGGAAAGGAAGGGAGACGTTCCAGAATTGCCAGAAAAACTCGACTTTTTCATATCTTTTTAGCTTTCCCCTGACTCCTATTCGCTCTCCCGATCGTCATCCTATGTCGACCGAAGCCTTGAATGTGTGCAGGTAAGCATCATGGAAACACAGAATCGCATTCAAGACGTATACTTCCGAGTTCTACAGTATATCGAGGGATTACCTGCACTGAACCGTCGCCCACGGGACCGATCTTGCATGCGAATAACTTTCTTGCGAGTGTAGTCGCATGTGCAACCCCCTCCTTTTCGTATTGTTTGCTGACGTGTAATTAACTTGAAGATCTCACGTGATTGCATGTTCCTTCCCGAGCCGATACTTCGAATGACGTCCCCATATCCCCCCCCCACTAGAAGTAATGGGGCAGCGCACACGCAAATGTCAATACAATCAATGGTCGATCATTTAACAGTTTCTCGAGGTGGGACTTTCAAACTCGAAATTTCATGCGTCGAAGGTCGATGGATCGTTCCTGGTACTTACCATGGGATCTGTGCCTGTGGCGCGATGCCGAGACTCCGTCTCGCGCTCGTCCTGAGCCTTCCCCCCCAATCTATTATGGCCCACCCCTCTAAAGATAAAAGTTTTTAATGAGAACCTGTCAATCACACGTGTAGTTACTTACCGCTATATTGCTCGCTTTTTTCTCATGAAGACTTGGAATCTCTTATCCTTATATGTAAGCTATTCACGGAAGGAGCGGGGAACACAACTCCACCTGCCACGTTTCGAGCGTGACGAGACCAGATGAGTGAAAAAAGGCATTCCACTAGTTGAGCCTTACTTGAGCTTTCCGTGACCCAAACCGGTTTCTTCTCATCCTGTCTTTCCCATCTAGTCGTGAAAACCAAGGGAAAATCTCCACATTATTGAATCTCATGTTCTTAATTCCTGGGATGAGATCCCCCTTCGTTAAACTTCTTTCCGGTAAATACCGTTCCAACATTTCTAAACGCCGAAATCCAGACGATGTTCTTTCGAATGCCGCATGCAATGAAAGAGTAACCCTTAACGCTCAAATCGGCAATCGAAAGCCGGATGAAGTCTAAAATCCTGTTCACTTAGCGATCGTCGCCTGCGGTGCTTCGCGTATTTTTGTCCTTCATCGATGATAACGATTTTTCTCCTATTGATATCCCATTGATGATAATTCTCCTTCCTTTTGCCTTCCCGCTTCCATCCTTGTAAAAGGCATTCAGAGACCGATCGTTATAAGGCCGATGAGCATTCACTGCCATTGAACTTCATAAGCCTTTTTTTTTTTCCACTCCACTCGCACTCTATGGACTTTCGCACCTTCTTCTTCTCCGACCGTGGAGAAACCTATTCTCGTCTGCCGACATATCGACTCATCTTACTCGTGAGGCCTCAATTCATACCGATTAGTTGGTGCGAACGACGAGCAGAAGCGGTTGAGTCATAGAGCTCTGGGAGACTACATTCACGACCCCTTCGAGTGGAGACATTTTACCATTTAGAATCATCTCGCCTCTTTGCCCAGTAACAAAAAGCTTTAGCGGAAATTTACGATACCGACGGTTCCTTTCATCCATTACATCCTTTTTCCAATCGTAAATTCGATTAAATTTGTGAGACCGGAACGCTGTCTCCTATAGCCGCGTTCGAATTCCCGGACGAGGGGGTTCCCCTAGGGCAGTGGTGCACAACCATTTCCCCCTAGAGGGCCAAATTGAGATTTCGGTTCATGTTTGAGGGGTTGGAGGGCCGCAGGCCCTCGAACATGAGCCGAAATAGGCCGCATATAAATATGAACCTTTAGAGACCGGAGGCATCCAAGGGGCCGCAAAAAAGGTATCCGCAGGCCGCATGTGGCCCGCGGCCCGCAGGTTGTGCATTACTGCCCTAGAGAAATCCTAAGATATGATCCCTTACCCGCAATGCTCGCGAGACCGACCAGCATCTCATTTTTCAGACCGCTCTCATTTCCCTTTTCAAGACGACATAGTATATTTTCCGATCCCAAAGAACTTATCCTACGTAGAATGCAATTGTCGGAAATTCTCCTTTCTGATGTCGCTACCTCCCTCTGGCCCCTCGAGAATGCGAACTAGAATTCCCGTGAGACTCGTTACTCTTCCCGCTTTCGACTTCCACATGTCATACTTTTCATGTCTTTCCCCGTAGTGACGACATCCTACAGACATGCGTCCTTGACTCATTCATTGCCGGTACCTCCTCGGATTCGCTCGGAGGCAAACAAATCCTCCACTGGCCGTACCATGGAAATTCTAAACCAACACCCCTATATCGTTTCGAAAGTCTCGATCGAACGCCACTCCTACCAATTGATTGAAATTCTTTCAAATTTAAATAAATCAATTTCGTAACTTGAGTCTCGCCTTCTAGAGTCTCGGTTCCTCCTCGTTTCTGCTAGCACCAGCGAATTGGAAAAACCTACCACGCTCCATGTCATCGATGCTCTTAATGATCTTAATTGTCTAGATGAGATTCCCCCTCGTTAACCTCACCAGCAAATAAAATTACTTCCACTTTCGCCCCAATGGAATCCCGCCCCCGCCTTTTCAGAGTCTCAAAAGTTGATTCGATATCTGAGACCTAATTTCGGTTAGGACGTAGGTGGTTTTCCACGCGTGATCGGTGGCGGATCAGCCAAGCCGTGTCTTCATGTATCATTCGACCCGTAAAGTATTTAAACGATTAAAAATCTATTTCATTTTCCCGCTGTGGAAGGTGGATGAGACAGAGAAACGCTTGAAGTTCGTATAAACTTCCACAGCTGGATGAGAGCTAGTCCTGCGGTTAACATGGCTGCCACACGTACCGTGGGCGGATCGTATGTCCTCACATTTAAAGGCATCGGAAGAATGCGTGTGTCGGCATGATAAAAAGGATGAAGCAGAGAAACCCAAGACCCCAAGAGTTCTTGAAGCTCGGGATCGACCGCGATCGTTCGGGGTAGTGTGCCTCGGTCGTGGACCATCTGGTGCCATGAATGGCCCTTTATTTTTTCCCATTCCACCAAGTTTCATCTGATGAAGTTTCTCGGATCGTTCCGATGTTCGGAGTATGGCTTATCCGCTTATCGAGATTAGATACATGACAAAATTTACCAAGGATCTCAGTTGCATCTCTGGGACGAGAATCCACAGGGGAGTGAGAGATCGAGCATGAGTTCACACGGCGACAACAGTCCCAATCCCAACGCTTCCAATCGTCGTTCATATGAAAGTCTTCTTAAATCTCTTAATAATCCTTCTCATGACTTTGTAGAGCCTCGAAACTCTTCGCACACTACTTGATTGCTCGTGAGCAGATACGAATCCCATTGCAGCTTCTTACACCCTATCGAGGGCTCGACACAGTGACTGAACTAATTGGCTCTCTATAAAACCTTCATAAAATGTGAGAGAAGAGTCTTCCCATTCGGCACAACAATGTTGTGTCAGCATTGAGAAAAGGCTGAAATGTTGGGACATGGTTGAAGCCGTCGAATTGGCGAAGAATCAACAGCAGTGAAATTCCAGCTATTCGCGATTAACCTCATAAACAACATATTTGGTGACATGCACTAATCGTTTGGAGACTTAATAGCCTATTAATTTTTCGTATTGGCCTTCATCATAGTCTCAGTATTATTTTAACATGGAGTTATCCAAGATGTCGGAAGTGGAAATAGGTTTTACCAACAGACTTGAGATTGAGCCTAAGCCATTTAGCGAATATCACCCTGATGCCACTGTAACGAATCCCCTGTATTTTTCAAACGATACTTATTCTTTTCCCGTGTGAAATATTTGGGAAGGCTTTGGAACTCATGGATAGGCCCGTTTAAAGAGATAACTCAGTGGAAGGTATTTCTAGCTCTGGGTCAAAGGAAACATACAGACATTTCCAAGTGGCCTTCATGGCGTGGAAGCTAGTTAAGTCTCTTATCGTCTTGATCGACCTGCGAGGGTGAGCCTGGCTCTTCTATGAAGGAAACAAGTCTGGGGATGGTGTCTGATGGGAAACTCCTTTTTTTGGATATAATCAAGTGAGTCATCGAGAATTCTGATCCAGTAAAAGAAGTTCCAGCCTCAATGGAATCGACAGCGGGATGAAAGTATTAATACTTGCTCCAGTACTCTCGAGCTCCGAGAGGTAGAACAGAAGATTCCAACGATACGAGGTCGTTATTGTATCAGCGCATCTTCAACATCAGGAAAATGAGAAAATGCCAAGACGTTGACGACTCGACGCAAGGTGACGCATGAGCGTTCTATCAACGTTGAACTACGTTTCGTTTTGACATTGCAATTGCATTAACATTGAATTAACCTCTCACTTAACTTTGTGGCAACATTGCTACACTGAAAAATGAATTCTCTCCCAGCGTTGACACATCACTGTCATGCCAAGCTGTGAATCTGCCAGAACTCCTCTATCGGTAGACCTACACATTCCCTCTCGATTTAGACTTTGGCTTACACAAATCCGCTTTCCTTATGTTTCCCTAGTTATGCGAACATTCCGTCGGCCAGTCATTGCCCCACGTCTAAATCGTACCCCACGGGATTACAAAATGGTCTTAATCCCCTAATTTTTTGCCCTTAACATGGAGCGTCAAATCAACCACCGGTTCCCCATCATCTCGTCGAGTGACGACTCGCAGGATTCAAATTCCCGACCACAATTCATCGACTCATGACTCGCCGACTTGGAACTCACTGTGTTTAACTCGGTTCGCCGAATTCGTTGTTGACTTCAGACAGAGCTGTAATCGAAGTTGATTCCTGCTGACCCGATAATAAGGGTATTAGTATTGGGTGACGGTCGTCTAATATCCCATTTCGAAGTAATTCTCAAGCATGCCTGTAAGTCACGACTCTATGAAGGGAGAGGAATGTATCTGGCTTAAAACCTAGAAACGTAGCTGAATTCAAAGAACTCCATGCAGACTCTTGAACGGAAGTTTCATACTGAGAAACTTCGTTTGATTGCTTATTCACCAGAGAAATAGACCTTCCAATTGCTCCGGGACCAAACTCTGGTCTCATTTGTCTCTACTTTCACAGCATTTTGAGTAACAAACGAACGGCTTTGAATTTTTACGCCGTTAGGCAAAGCATGCCATTTGACTATATAAAAATTATTCTATAGAATTTTAATTTAATTAAAATATTTGCCAATTGAGGCATTTTTTAGTTCTTATTGCGACTACTTTTCGATATCTAGGAATTCGAAGTATAGCCCATGTTTTGGGTCTCTCCGTTATGGTGATTTGGGCGGGCTGACGCCAGGTGCTCAAGTCACCATTACATTCTCACTCGTAAAACCAATTTTGTTCAAGTGGCTACTACGTGGGTTAGCTCTCCATTTCAACAGCCTTTAGAAATGGGGGTCCTTTTTAACGTGCCAGACGGGGTGCAGCGTGTGAGAAGGGTCTCCGTCGCGAGCGCTGTCGGGAGCCCGTACCGTGTTAGGAGCCGCTTTCGTAGAATATACCTCGTACAGCAAAATCGAGTTGGTTAATTGAACATTTACCAAGTTCTACTCGGCAATATATCATTCGCCTAGTTCAGCATTTGAATGGACGATTCTGTGAGTTGTCATTCGATGAATCGTCAGTCGGCGATTTGAAAATTCAGGGAGATATAGCCAAAGCATTGAATTCAGCACGTACAGCGGGGACCAACGCTGGATTTCTTGATGGTTCCTCTCCGGGCCGCAGAATGAACATTGTGAGTCGCATGGAGAAACTCTCTTTCCTCGTCATTCCTCCCCCCCCCCACCCCCCCCATGGCCCTCAACAATTTATGTCAGGCATTTTAACGTTACAGAAGAAGCAAAAATCCTCTGGGACTCCTAGTTGATGACACCCATTAACGCGTAAAGAGCAATGTGATTCTCTCGAGGAATCAAGACCGTTAAAAAAACGCTCCGTCCCTTTTCTGTGGAGAAATGGGAATCCTTTCTCGAGGGAGTATTACGTCTTGTGTGGAGTTTGCTTGTGGATTTTCAGCTCTACTGAAGAAATGGTACATTTATCATCATCTACTCCTTTGTAAAATTAATAAATCGCCACGGATGATATTGAATCTCATCGGTCGCAACCCATGTCTCCCCCTCTAACCGTTGCGTCTTTCCAAGCCCTTCGTGTTTTACATGTCAGACGATATTCTGGTACCTCTTTCTGTAATGGCATTTTGACACGATTTTATGACGCGTTCTTTCTCCAATAGTACATATGTAATACTGGCTTCGCGATGATTTACACAATAGAAATCAATAGGCAAATCCCACATTTTATCAAAGATTCACAACTCAAATCGAACTGCGAGTCAAATTGGACCTTCTCTGCTTTATTCCTAAGATGTTCTACTTTTAAGAAGTAGGCAGCAGTCAGAATAAACCATTGTCTGATATTACACCATTCCAAAAAAATGCAGTGAAGAGGTAGCGGATGGGACGATCCTTTCCCTCTTTCCTCGATCGCCCTATCGAAACTCCTACATGAGTCATCAAGAATTCATCCTAAATCGAGGGCAAATAAGAGACCTTCTAACCGTAAGGAAACCATCGTGATCGGTGCAAGGAATTTCGAGCAATCAATGAGGAAAGAGAGGGCAATATCCACTCAGGCTCGGGGAGAGCGCCAAGTTTTTTCTTTGAATGGTGTATTTCCCCTCACGGAAATGAGTTTTACCTTTCCCCCTCCCCCCCCATAGAAAATGAATGGAGCGTTTATTTTCAAACACCCTATATATACCATTCCGAATCGATTCCGATTGTGACACGCTGGATGAGAAGGGAAATCCTTGTACAAAGGGTGGACATTCTCTCATCGAGGAATGGATGACACGAGAAACAAGAAGCTATTGATGGCGAGGAGACTTCCTTATCCTTTTCTCCCTCTCCGTTGAAAAAACGAATTCATTCTGAGATGTCTTCCCTCTGCAATTCCCCCTCGAGGAATTCATGTCCAGACAAGCGAGGGAGTCGAGAAAGAAAAATGAAGAAACATGACAGTGAAATGGGAGTCTCTCCTGCAATTTCCTCCATCAGCGTGATTGACGGAACGACTTTCGACGATGTCAGAAGAGACTTCTTTTCGCAGCTCCCCTTTGAGAATTCAAGATAAGGATGAAAGGCAAAATATCTGTTTAACCTTGAACAAATCTGATTCCGTAATGTGTGCCAACGGAAACGAGATGGACTCAGAACGGGTCCCATCCATTATGATACCGGATCTGTTTCCGTTCGACCGATTTGATACAGGACACGCAATAAAAATGGCGGAAAAGAGGGAGCGTTTTCCTTCTTCTCCGATTTTTCCTTTTCTCCGGCTTCGAGCTTGCACAAGAAGACTTAGGTAATAAGAAAATAGGCTTTTCTGAAAATCCCTCAAGAGGATAAATCGGAGCCTTTGAAGCATTGGAATAACGATATACTTAATGGCCTGATGATCGATGCGAACTGTCCGAGGCTGTCTCTCTCTCGATACTGAAAGCCATCTAGACACTATTTACCGGACGGTGTCATGCTCGACCGAAAACTCGTCGACGATTAAGGACGAGAATCGCTTGAAAAAAGTTGAGTATCGGGAGGACTGTGTGTACAGACGCGTGGTCTGGAAAAAGGAAAGAAAGGCGATTGGCTCATTTCCTTCCTTCCCCCTTACTGGACACGAATTCCTCGAGGGGAAAAACTCACCAAATGGACACCCTCCATGGACAAAAAGGAGCCTTTTTCTTCCAGCTCTAGCGGCCAAGATCCAGTTGCAAGGACGCTCTATATCAGATTTCTAAAGTGATCCTGTCGTCCTACCGACTTCCCAGGGTCATTCCAAACGTTACCGTTGACTAAAAACGTGAACATCTGTCTTGTTTCTCATGCTATAATGAGCAAGAGACTGCACAAGTTGTTGCTCGTATTTTTAATTAACGTTGCACTCTTCGACTCTGCTTTTGAACCCAACTCCAGTTCCTAGAATAAAGAATTCGGGATGATTCTGGGTCTAACCATCGCCTTTCATCTGGGCATTCCATGTTATTAATTCATAATAACATACACATTCATTGATGTAGCCTATTGATTAATTTATGGATAATTAGACACAATCCCGTGAAGAAACAGCTAATATTTATATGAAGGTTCGTCCACCATATTGAAGAAATCCACGAATACACAGAAGTCTGACAAAAATATTTTCCCATCTAAGTTTGTGAGTATACAGAAGAATTTGGGGATATATTCAATTACTGCTCACGAATATATCTACCTGTCCAATACGAATACCCTTGTATTCATTGCTTCCTTTCCCTGTAATGGCACGACCCTTACGGAAAAATCCTATAGGATTCTTATAGGATTCCTATAGGATCCTGTAAAAACCCTATAGAATTCCTATAAGAATCCTATAACATTTTGATGCTCCAAAAATCTCATAGGATTCTACAGGATATTTTCGAAAGGGGAAGCATGTCACATTCCTTTTTCATATTTGCTGAACTGGGGCACAGCCTCTAGCACAGGGGTAGGCAATTATTTTTGGCTGGAGGGCCACTTCACGAGTACTGGTGAGCTTCAAGGGCCGCCCGCATTGCAGTGTCTGGGAGAATACCTCAATAGCACAATCATTGCTTGTCGGTCCCATTCCCTAATTTGCAAGAAAAACTGAACGACAGCTTTTTCTACCACATCACGTTTTTCGACCATCCAGATTCTCACAAAGAAGACTGCCAAATATATTGCTCTCAAAAACATTTCATGTCATTCATCTTCAATCGTGTTAAAGTGCACTGTGATGTAGCCAATTGGACTGTCTGTAACAAAATACATCCAAATGACTCGAATCCTAAAAAATCTCACTCCGTCGGAAGAGCTAGATTCCCAATCTCAGATAGCCGCAAATCCCAGGTTGACAGTTTGACAGTTGGGCCAGGCTATCCTGGGAAGCATGACATCTTGATAATTAATAACATGAATCCCAATAAAATGCAATTCTAGAAAAGACTGTAATCGAAATATGGTTTTTGAGGAGAGTTGAGGAGAGGAAAGGAAGGGGAAGAGGGCCTAATTATGACAAACGAAATGAGCAAGCTCAGCTCCTTCATTGATTAAAATCGGTCCTTTCAATGACTAGAAGGAACTATAATTTTTCCTTTTGCTTGACGGAGTGGCGGGCCGTATTTTGCCCACCCTTGGTCTAGCACCTGAAACAAAGAAATCCGTAATAATTACTTTGCAACCAAATTAATATGAAAAAGAGGGTTTATATGAAAACTATAGCGCAACAATATGGTACTATTAGAATCTTTCTTTACTAACGTACTGTAGAGGCATGGAAAAATAGATGATAACTTTTAAAATGTATCGTCGATGTACCGGGCCTAGGGCCTTCGTGCATCCTCAAATTTCAGCTCTCAATGAGAATAAATTTTTAAAACTTGGATATGAGCACGAATTTGATTTCGCAGTCATGTCCACGTTTGCCTGGAATGACAACACCATTCATTTTATTACGCATGCTGAACGAATCTCCCTGTGAACTTAATGCAGCATAACGCTTCTGTTGATGTTTTTCCAACACGTGATACATTGCGACGATGGGGTCTGGCTTTAGGGTGCTGTAAAGAGCGTGTTTGTCTTGCGCCCAGCTCTCCACGGCCGGTTACAACAACGATTCATGAATTCGTGAAGGATAACGAATTTCTTCAACCGGAAGTTTGACCTGCACATAGCATTCAGCCGAAATTCGGATCAGCAAAAAACCTTGTGGTATAAAACATATTGCAATATAATTTATTTCCATTTAAATTTCCATCCTCGCGCCCGCCTTCAAGCAAATAATTTCAATTGAGCCATCTTGGTCTGGAAGAACTTGAACAAAACTGACGCATTCGGATACGTCTCGGCCCAAGAGTTTACATTTAGGCGATCGTTTACGCGACTTCTTCCCCTTTTCCGTGATTCGGAAGCCTTCCTGCAATGACGTTTACTTTTGCTCCCCCGCAAAGGATTCGTCTTTGCAGGGGACGACGAAGTTGAGGAGAGCAAACGAGTCGTTCGATGAGCCGAGGGAAAAGAAAGAGCTGAAAATCTGGCTTCCCTGACTTGTCCCCATAGTTTTCCTTCCCTTCCTGCCTGACGTTTATATCCACGCGCTGGCTTCACTTCTATCCTACTCTCTTCACGATGGTTCGAGTGTGAGAGAGAGACGCGAAGAGAACTTAGGCCTGAAATGCACGACCGAAGGGAACTTTCGACCGGACAAATCATCCAAAAGGAATCGAGTATTGCTACGTAAGAATTCCCTAGCCAAAGACTTCCTTCTTCGGATAAAAGAAGCTGAAGAGATGAAAGAAAGGAAAAGGGAGGAGTTTTCAGCGGTCTGCATCGTTCTCAACGTTCCCATCACCATTTAAAAATATATATGTCATCATGCAATGATGATACGGTACAAATAGAAGAAGAGGACTTCCTTCTGCAATGGGCCTATTCCTTTCGGTCGAAGGAAAGGTGAACATAGAGCATATCTGAGTGGGGATGCGAATCGATTTGTAGATCCTTCACTCGAGAGTACGAGCACTAATGGAACAGGAAAAGCGACGGCTGCGTTAAACGAAGTCGAGCCGAGTGCTCGTTCGGTGGACGCATCTTCGATTGGAAAAGAGCACGCCCTGAGAGTTGCACATGGTTCCCATGCCAAGGATCCTTGCAATTGTCGGGGAAAACAAGAGGGAGTAATTAGTGGAAACGAGAAAGATAGAGACGCAACAGCAGGAATGAGGAGAAATATAGGCGATCGACCTCGAATCGCGTCGTCCAGACAGATTAATTGTTCGTGCTGAAAGGGACTGGATCTGCTTTGTAATCCCTCTGGGATTCTCTGGACACGATGAACCGGAGAAGCATGCCACAGCATGCCTCTGCAGCCTCTGTCTCTGACGATACCCAGACGCATCCCCGCCTACGCTCGACTCTCCGCTCTTCCATTCCCTACTTTAGATCACCCGTGATTGCTTTTAGGGTAAGACTAATTCCGACCCTACCATGAATTTCGACCCCTACATCACATGATTCAATATAGGTAGAAATGCAATAAGCCCTTTTCGACCGAATTGCTCCAATGTTAGTTCTCAAAACGTCTATACCCTTACAAAAGGTCCACCTCCCATGTGGATTTGGAACCAGATGGATGTCCCCCTAGGCGGTATTTCTAGCTGTTGGAGCTATGTCCACCCGGGGGAAATCCACCTGGCTCGAAATACAACCACTTGAATGGATAGGTGGATTTCCACCGGGGGGACGTCCACCTGGTTCCAAATCTACCCCCGATCTACCTGGTTGTTTGACCAGGTGGAAAGGGGGTGGACGTTTAGTATGGGTAGTGTGTGCATTTTCCTCTCGAATGGAATTTTTTCCAGAACCATAAATTTAAAGGCATAGGTGAGGGGGCGGAATTTAAGCTTAAAGAGGGCGAAATTTGTCTGATTTACCCTGTCAACATAGATCATTCATTGATATGATCGAAAATCACCTTCAAAAAGACCATCGACCATTTATCGAGTGAATCCCCGTTAACTCCAGTTCACCCTGCGCTCATGACTCAAGTAATAAAAAGTCGTTAGCTAGGAAAAACGAATCGGACGCTCGACTCCAAAGATGGCAGGACCACATCGGACAAATGAGGAACCGATCTCGCAATGAGGGTCTGCTTTTTTGAGTCTCAGATATTCGGCATCTAGTACTGCATGCTACTTCGTAGTTCTCGAAAATACTCGGAAGACTACATAGAATTTATTCTCACTTTCGAAGCGCTTTCCATGGATTTTTCTTTTCACCTTTAGTACGTCCACAAAATTACTTTATTTAATTAAATTAGCTTAACTAAAATAAGTTTTAATCATCGAAGAAAAATAGGATCATTGTTTTATTTCAATTTTCACCATTTTTGGCATTCGGCTCCACCATTCGCTAAATTAAAAAAAAAACTGATCTAGAAAAGCAGATATGCAGTTAAAAAAGACCGTTCACACTTGAATTACTTAACAGGTTGGCAGAATACAGCTAGGATATTTAGGAACATTGAACCATCTCTCATTTCTTCGGTTTCGGAATAGAAACTTTTGGATCTCCCTCGTATCTCATCTGATGATACTCACAGTCCTACGGCTAATTCATCCCCTCACAGATGCACATGAAAACAAAATAAGATAGCATTTTCTTTTGCAAAAGCGTTTACAGGCAAATACGAGCTATAGCGTTACAACGTTGGAAACCTCGAAATCGTGGTAGGGAGTCAAGTTACAACAAATATCCGGTAGATATCAAACGCGGTTTGGTTAAAATGTGGGTGACCTCTTTTTTGCCCTTTGACCCCGTTCTGCCTTACCATCTCCGAGATAGAATTTCGCTTCGGAATGTGAATAACGATGAATTTCCTATCTTAAGATCGTCTTTCTTGACCCATCCGAACCGACAGAATTCCATATTCACGATCTATTTACCATACATAGTGTGTCTTATCGCGAGTCGACTCTAGCTATTTTTAAAAGAAACTTCGCTTCAATCGTCTGGAGACCGTGGGCAGCGATTGAAATAAGGCCGAGAGGAGGCGGCCGGTAGTTTGCAGAAATGCTTCACGCAATTTTTTGTCGCTTGTTCGAGAACGCACAAAGGAATTTGGCCGTTCTTGGGAATGCGTGCTCAATTTCTCGATGTGGGAAAGCTTCTCGAGGGCCTGGAAGAAGCAAGCGATTCCTGGGAACTCATTGATACTGGAGAATATCAGATTTTTGCGTAGCCATATGGAAAACAAAATCTTGCTGAAAATTGAATTCGCACTCGCATTTAAGGTTACGTTCCTTCCAGAAGTTAAAAAAGGGCGGAAATTGTAAAAGGGGAAGGAATCTACCGTAGGGGGGGGGGGGGAGGGGGGAAGAGTAAACGGCGACATAGACTTTTGACTTACGAAGTACCCAATGACCCTTCCGTTCTTTATGTGTGCACTAAGCGACATCTTGCATCAGTATCAGGTCCTGTGACAGCTATGCATTTTTTGTACCTCGTAAGGTACATTATACGGTATGCGACCATAATATAAATTTCACCTGCGCGTGGACTCTACCATCGGATATTAGGGGTGTCCCAAGACTTAAAAAATTTTTTTTAGAGTATGTCATCTTCGGAAATAGATTATTTAGATAGGATACGCAGAAACGTGTGACTATGGAAACTTGATTAATCTTCAAGAGGCTACGTTAATCTACGTGGACCAGAACGTCAACAAAAAGTGGAGATTTTTTTAACGTGTACGCAGGGGGCTGAGGGGGGAGGGGAAGAGGGGAGCGGGGAGGGGAGGAGGGGAAGGGGTAGGGGGGGAGGAGAGGGCCTTGACTCATCAGGGGTATCGCGTCTGCAATGCTGGGATCGTCAGGAGAATCAACCATTCCAACTTCCAAACGACTTTCTTTCTAAGTTCCAAGAGACCGCGTCGGAACTTATATGATTGTTTCTCGTTTCCTGAGGGCAGAAGAAACATTTGAGATCGTTAAGGCCCTGCCAGGCAAGTACTCCTTGCTACCTTACTACCATAGCAAGTACTCGCTAGCGAGTGGGCGAATGCGGTGTTACATCAAGCGAGTACTCGTTAGCGAGGATTTACCGTTTACTCGCTTCAAACTGCCAGCCATCTATTTCATGAATGGGGTATTAGCTTTTTTTGAGCACCTATGTGCGGATGTCGATAAGAAATATGCAGGAATGATGGCTGCTAGTAGAGTGGAATTTCTCAACAGTCACGGTGGATCTAGTCGATATCGTGATGGCAAGCCGACTGTCAATAAGGCTTTGAAGACCTCATAAACGGCTATAAGAAAAGGCCGTTTCTTTGGAACGTCAAATTGAAGGAATACCACGACATGACTATGAGAGAGCTACCCTTCCTAAGAGTTTCTGGTCTTCCTAAATTCGAAGAAAGCCAGCTACATGATTTGTGCTAGACCCTCTTAGGTCCGGCACCAAACGGTTGTGCGCCCCCAGAGTAGAATTTAGACGGGTTCCGACGATGCCCTAGCTTCTACTCTATTACGCCTCTTCCGCTTCCTGATGATACCATACGACAATATGAGGGCAGCAGCGACCCCGGCGTTGAACGGCGACTGGTATGGACTCGTTCCGAACTCATACCAGGCGCTTCGCGCTGACCTTTTCAGCTCCTGGCATGGGAGGAGTGGGGCTCCATCTTAACTTGAGGTTGCCTTTTGATTGGTTCTTTCTAGCGAGTACTCTGAAGTTTGAAATCTTTCAAACTCGTAACGAGTGCTAGCGAGTGAAGTGTTACACTAAGCAAATGGCCTTAATGAGTGCTAGCGAGCACTCGTCAAGTGTAACGAGGCTTTTAAAGGTGTGACGGAAAAACAGAGCGTGTCCATTCTTCGTCCAACTAGTTATTAACTCGGTCGAACATTTTTATCGGTACCTTTAGTCAACACGTACATGAGCCTTAGCTTGCAGTTTTACAGTTGGCTGAGACCGGCTTACGGTCGGGCATGTCCGGTTGGCCCTTCATTGGGCCGATCGCAGCTCACGGTTGAAAATTAGCACATGCCCGCTAATAATTCAGTGATGAACTGACTTACCACGGAGCGGAAAATATATTGAAAAAGCATGAAATTGCATCTATTATGCATCTTGGAGAGATAACTATTTGGCGAAAATCCATCTCATAATTTCCCTGCTTGTCTTCATCATCTGGGTGATATACAAGTACTATGTCAGTGATGTCTTTTTTAAATCCATGATTCATTCCTTAAATATTAATCCCTTACCACGACCAGGCCTGTTGGATGAGTACCAGGAGCGTTAACAGTCCCATATTGTCACGAGCTGACAAATTAAAGACTTTCTCGGTTACAATCGGAGAAGACATTTCATGTCACCCCGTGTGAATACAATGAGACTAGTGCAGGGATACCCCTAGTGCAACCCGCGGAGTACTTGTGTGAGACATAGCGGGCAATTTGGAAAAATACAAAAGAATGGAAATGGAAAAGATAGGGTCGCACACTGGGAGGGGGAGTGTTCTTAGCATTATTCGAGCAGACACATTCTCCTAAATAAATAAAAAATACTCCTTATTTATTTTTAGTATTTCCATCTGATCCGCGAAGCCCCGGTTTTTCTGCTTATGAAATTGCAGATGAATAATAAATAATTTGGCCGAGTTTTAAAATTTTTACTCGCTGCTTCAAATGCAGCGAAACTTTCAAGTAAAGTAAGAAAAATCGCAGTGAAGAAGGAATTTCCACGTTGATCCTTCCAACTTTGCACGAACTGATATGGCCGAGTGCAGACAGCAGGCTGTCCAAGAGATTAACTTGATCTTTCGTCAATTTATCTTATGTACAGGGTGTATCAAAAGTCCGCACTCAAGGGTATTTTGAATTAATGAAAATTTTCAACGAATGAGTGCGCCAAAATTAGTACAGAGGTACAAAGAAATATTCAGAGGGAGTTACGCGCCAGAATAGATATGTGTATGCAAGTTCATGGCATGCAATTTGAACATTTAATGAAATACAGGTAAAGAGTGAAATCTGCCTATGAGTCCGGACTATTGATACACCCTGTATAAATACGATTGCTTTGGATTTTTTTTAAATGCTAAATATAATAAATTCCACCGACACCGAGCAAACCAAATTTTTTTTGTACATTACATCTCAGATATAATGAGCTTCAGAAAAGTTTGAGAAAAATCATTTGTATTGCAACAAGAACCGCGATGACACAAGATCACAAGATAAGAGGCATGAAAAAAACAATCTGTTGACTGAGACCGTCTGTTTCCTAAGTTCCGCAGTTTTAGATAACAAACCAAAGCCACGTACTTGACGAGGAGCAGCAATATGCAGATTGCCTCTTCATTACGATTTACACGGTTTTAACTTGGTAAAATTATTGCAATTGAAGTACAGGGTGACTTTTTTAAGTTGGCGGAATCTTATATATCTGAGATGTTACGAGTAGAATATGAAACTCGCACTATATCGATGAAGACATGCGTTTCAAAAATTTAACTGCCGCATTTCTTGACTCAGTGTAGACTCCTAAAACTTTCGCTCGCCCTCCCCCCCACCCATACTCCTTGGCCATACAGCAAAAATTTTCGATTTTGCGGCCTGTGAGTCTGCTGCATACAGGCTTGACGGTCTCAATCACTAAAAACGTTGGGCTCTAAAGCTACAGTAAACACGACTATACACTACCTGGCCTGTTCGGTCTCGCTGGACTGAGAGGATCTCAGCTTGGTGACCAACACCCTGGTGATGTTGAGCAAGAAGAGGAGATTGATGATGATGAATGCCAATCGAGGACCCTCCAAGATCCAGTAATACCGCGTCAAGTTGTAGCTGAACCAGCAACTAAATTCGAGGATTCGGGAAAAACACCACGAAGTTTAGTCATTCGCGTGTTGTTTTCCTATCCCTGAGCCGAATTCGAAATGTTCAATTTTGCTGCACGAACCTGGATTCGGTGAAATAGAAGCCGGTGATGGTCGCCCAAACACAGGTGAGAAGGACCGGGATCCCCCAACCCACGAGAAGGTATATCGTCATCCGGCGAGAGCCTCCGTCGAATACCTTCACGACGACCATGTTGTGAATGTGAATCCCCTCCAGGAACATCCACATGAACATCGCCGTCTTCCCATATTCCAATAGGATATATAGTCCCTGGCAGACGATCTCCTGCAACATCATCGCGCAAATGGGTTTTTCAATTAACATCCGTCGGAATGGAAGAGGAACACTCCCCTCTCGGAAATAAATAACAGGTTGGACAGAATTCGAAAAGGAGGGAAAGTTCCCAGGTATCGAGGTACGTAGGATGTGTGCACGATCGATATGCCGAAAATAGAGTATCATACGGTTCTTCGAAGATTGAAGCCACATACACGAAATCGCGCGATGAATTAGTTCTCCGATGAAAAACACGTGAAGAGACGCAATCTGCCCGAGTCAATATGTGGGCTCTCCACCCTTCTCTGATGCAGTCATCCAATTTATCCTTGCATACCTTCACGGGTTCCCTCAAGTTAGGCTTTACAAACGATATCCTACCTATGGAGGCTCTCTTAAAAGGTTCGTCGGTCTAAAAGAGCTCGAGGAGTCTCGAGAGAGGTAACGTCCTCTTTTAATTCAAGGGAGATAGAAGGACTTTCTCACTCTTCCGTTATTAAAAGGCGCGTTTTTAGCAGTGCAAGTTCTTTTTATCCATTCACCCTCGGGACGAGGTGGGATCTCCTAGGTTTTCATCATTGTTGGAGACAGTTCTCATTTTCCAGGAACCCAAGCGAAATTTCATATCGCCGAAATTGCATGTAAAGTGGCATAATTGTGAATGCTAGAAACATGAAACGCGACCAACAACACCAGAACCAAAGAAATACGATCCTCCCAAATATTGAGGAGATGGAGAATTAAGTGCACTGCAATAGAAAATACGAGGTAGATCCTGAAAATGAGCAGGTTTACTCTAGAAATCTTACTCCAAGGCTTTCTTGGAAGTTTCTTTCCTTCCAATATAATTTGGCATGTTTTTTTTTTCTTCAAATCTTTAATGCCGTGTCTCAGTGAAAAGAAGTAAATTTCTAAGGAAGCCATCCTACAATTTCACCCAGAATGACGCCGATGACCTTCGTGGAACGAGAACGTTGAGATCCTTGAGAACGAGAGATCGATCGGTGACGGCCGACACACAAATCGTATAGAAAAAATTTGGTCGCATCGGGGTAAACGGTAGAAGAAAATTAGACGGTTTGTTTTTAACGCTGAGGAATGTGGGGAACCGATCGGGACTCTTGGGGGTGCACGTGCAGCCCTCACGTAGCAGAGGTTCGGCAGTCGGCGAAGCTCACTCTCGCTCCCCGATTCAATCCTACGATAATGTGCAATATCGATATCCTACTACACGAGGTACATGCTTCGAGTGCGATCTCGGCGATGAGGGCGAGAGGAACGTACGGTATTATCCAAAGTCCTCCGGGAGGGATCGTACTTGGAGACGAGTTGGTCCATGTAGATGGTGAGACGAACCAAGATCTGCATCAACATCCCGACGAAGAGGTTCATGTGGATCCGAGTCCTCTCGTTCCTCAGACTCCTAATAGATCATCCATCCGTCAAATATACCGACGTGTATTCGTGTCGTTTCGAGATGATAATTCGATATGCGATCGCACGAGGGAGGTGAAAATCATTCATTACTCCCGAGTACGAGAGAAAAGGTAATTGGGTGGAAGGAAAGGAAGGTGGAGGAGGACGAGGAAAAGAGAGAAAGGAAAAAAGGTCACGAAAGCGCAAGGTTTAATTAATGGCATGGGGGTCTCGGAAGCAAGGAGGATGACAAAGGCCTCCATTATTACAGGTAGTGGAAAAGATAATCGTGCAGAAAGATGCATGAAGTGCGACCTGAACGAGGCGAAAATGACGAGGGCGGAGAGGATAGACACCAGACTGATGCTGAAACCGAAATTCTCCATGACTCGGGTCCTCTGGGCGATCTGAAACTTCCCCTGGGAAATCCACAAGAAACCCTCTTAATATCATCGACGGCGGCTCCGACAAAGAAGGAAAAACGAATCACGATATAGTGTTGAATCGAATCTCTGAATGCAATTTGCACCTTGCGTCTTTGAGTTATAGATTTGATTCGATTTGAGAAAGAAAGTGATTTATTCTGCGATTAGAATAAAATCGTTGAAATCGTGAATTGAACAAAACCAATTGTGATTTTAATGAAAAACTCACAACCTGAATAAGCAAGAAATCAGGTAATCGTGTGACCGGGCATGCAAAATGAGCATTACGCTACCCTCGAACTTGAGAAACGAGCATTACAAATGTGGGCTTCCTTTTTTTCTTCTACTCGTATCCATATCGATCGATTTGTGAGAAGCTCTCCTCTGGTGCTTGAGTCATTGAATGAGGGGGTTATCCTTTTTGGTCACTCTTTCTTTCAAGTATTACATCATCCGATTCTGTCGGCATAAAAACCATGCATTAACATTATGGAAGTCTAACTTGAATATTTTCTTGAAGGTGATGCAACTTTCCGCATCGCTGGCTATAGTTACCGATTAGGGACCATATAAGCATCGATCCCATGCATCCGTAGGGACAAAGCGGATTGCAAGTTGGACCCCGAGCGTCTCGTCGACCGATCTATGGATGCAATATTTGCGAATGGATGGTAAAAAGTTCGGATGGAGGAAAGTCTGTACCTCGGGGTTGTCGCCGGAGTAGACGGTGTCCAGCAGGCCCTTGATGGGACTGGGGAGGCAATCCCTGTAGTCCGTCCATCCGCGACCGCTCTCCGATCCGTTCGAATTCAACCACGTGCCACCCGATGAACATTCCCTCTTTGCGAACTCTGCACGGAAAGGAACGAAATAAATTGGATGGGAAATTCGGAGCGATGGAGCAACGGAGGAATGAAAGGGGAAATTGAAGTCGACGATCGACAGATTCCAGACTTTGCGGTATCTTTCGGCATTCCGGAGATTTTCTTTCCGGGTATTTGTACGATTTGACTTTCATTGCATCTCTTCGTTTCCGAGACTCAACCCCTGGCGTGTCATCGGCTCGATTAATAGGATCTTCCTACTTTTTCCGTCCCTACAATCTCGATGCGTTTTTTTTTCCTATTTCGCCCCTCGTGGCTCGCCAAGAAACGCTTTCTTCGAGAACGTGACTGCAAGGGAAATTCAATTATTCCAGAGGTTTGACTCGAACCCCGAGTTAATTGCATTCCCGTTGTTTGCCCATCGGATGTTCTTCCGCATCGGAAAGGGTTCCTTTATACGTTTTTCCATCCCTTTTTGGCTTCCGTGATGATCGGGGATGGGATCCCAACCCCGCGAGACCCATCACGTGCGATTGCGATCCATCGATCCACTTCCATGCAGTGACAAAAGGCCATACATCACGACGAGCCATCGCGATGGAAGGAGCGTGGAATCGGCCATCGATCGAATGCGAGAGAGAGAGAGAGACAATCGTCGGTGGCCGTCACGACCGGGGAAAGGCTAAAGAAAGGACAGGTGGGAAGCAGAAGAAAGTATCGCAGTGTGTTTACTTCCTAATTTCCTCGTCGTGGAGGACATACGCGTCTGGACGATCGCGATATGGAAACCGGATCCCTTCTCTTCTTTTCTAACCGTCTTCGATCGCTTCTCGTAGCCGTATCGTCGCATCTCGTGCGCAACGGATTCGGCGTCACGGAGTCCGGTCGTCTCGGACCCTTGGGACGGGAATTTCACGGAAGAAGAGAAAACTCATTTCCGAAGAAGCCCCTATCAGAATCCATATATTAAAATTTGCGACTTCCAGTCGATACGTCAAGTTCCGAGCTTCCTTCCCTGAAGGCTCTCGAAATTTGACAGTCCTTCAACTTTCATCTCCCCCCCCCTCCCCCCCTTGCTACAAGAGAAGCTGTAGGAACACGCGCTGAGTTTTCCAATCCTGTAGGTTCCTTCTTCCTTTAATGAGGAATCTTATTAATGGCTAATGTGAAAAAATGATATGTTGAGATTCCAAACGTACGATTTTCACGTCTTCATTCATTATATTACCTATGAAATATGAAAAACCCAGGGAGTCCAAGGGCAGCAACCTTTGATTGGCTTTATTCATTCACGAAGGCCGATATCCGTAAATGATTCAGGATGAGACTTGATCCTCGCGATAACTTTTGCCGTTGCCATCGATGAAACTCTGGATATGGCACGCAATCTTGGCTCGTACGATATTTTTTCGCATTCACCCTTCTGCTAAATGGTTCAACTTTGAGTGATGAACCTATGCTACTTCTTGGAAAGCGCCCCAATACGTTTTGCGGTTGATCTCCTGAAATCTGCGATGGCTCCTTATGTTGAGTCCTTTAGATTGCACTCACGTGCAAATCTATACTTTATCCTGAAAATGATGAATATTAGTAAGTATTTTTCTCGCTAGCTCTTGAGGGTGAGCGAGTTATGTCGAAATGACTGTCCTCTGTAAGCCATTATTTCATCGGACTTCAATTTCAAGATGTTCATTTTGGCTCTTTTATATGACTATCGATTGTTAATGGCAGCTAGCAAGCGCTAAGTTCAGAACTCAAAAGCTCTGCGAACGTGACAAGTTCGTCCTAGAGATGAACATTAACATTTTCACCATAGAGCCAATGCGATGCGTAAATATTTGTATTTTGCCCAGTACGATGAAGTGCTGATCGAACGAAGCATGAACCACAACCATACGTATACCTGGGTTCTGTTTACCCGGAGTGCCAAGCAAGATCCACGCCGTCGTGAAGAATAAAGTGCCGATGCGTTTAAGGAGTTCAGTCTTTCATCGACGCGTGATAACTGCGGAGACGCGTGGATCCGAGACTCGGTCGTCCACGAAGGAGAAGCTGAGACCGTGGCAGGGAGGATCAACAGATTCAAGCTCCGAACGACCGAAAGGAAAAAAGAGAAGAGATACGAATGGAGGACGTGGCGGCACGTTACGATGTAGGGGGGAGCGGGCCTCGACAGAGCACGTGGCAGTCACGAGTCCCAAATCACCGATCGACTAATTTCCTGAGGGGGAACATGCCCAAGGGGAAGAAAAACCCTAAGATGGAAAGACGAAATAAGAAGTTTCAAAGGAATCGAATGGATAGGCATCAGCCGGGAGTAGCTTGCATGTTTCGCTCGACGGTGGACAGTGGCGCATCGCCATCGTGCCAGACTTCAATGATGTTGAAAATAAAACAGGGGTTTTGGGGGAAAGTTGGAAGTCAATTAAAATGATATTAACCTCGATGACTTCTTATAATCGTGACTTAAACGGTCTATTAACCTAAATGGCAGTCCAGTTTCGTGTAGTTTTGCTTTCCCTACGTGTTCCATCCAATCGACACTCCATTAGGTATATTGGATTTCTGGGAGTTCTTTTTGTCTCCGAAGGGATTAGATTTTGAAAGTCCCTCCTCGATAAAGCGTATGTTTATGGCCGGAGGAGTGGAAACGCAAAAAAGGGAAGACGTGGGGTTAAAAAGGGAAAGAAATCGACGGCGCGAAATCCTCCTTCCTCGCAGAAGGACGTCATCGACAGGATGAAGTCCTCCCCCACATGCACTCGGTCCTCGTTCATTCTGCATATGAAGTAATGTGGAAACCGTTTTTCAATGACTTTCCTTTTCTTCAGCCTCAACTTCTACCCCACTTCCCACCTCCCATCTCCCCCCTCCCCCTCCTCCTTCTCTACGGGACTAATGCCTAGGCATAACCAACTTCGGGTCAGGTTTAGGCCTACCTTTTTTCATTCAAAATGAAATCAATCCTGGACTTACGGGGTCAATTAGGCCTATAAGGATCAATCCCTGGTCTTCGAGACAACTCATCGAGGACGTGTCACGTTAGGCCAATCGTAGGTCTATTCAGTCTCTTACGACCCATTTCAGAGAGGACGTGAAACGTTAGACCGATTGGATGCCTGTTTCGAGTTTCATGAACTATTTCAGGGCAGACGTGGAACGTTAGGCGTATCTTGAGTTCTTCGAACCATCTCGACTAGTTCTATGGAGAGAATGCCTCTAGGAAGCATGAAATACAAGCTGGGCACCATCCTGTTAATTAAGGGACTTAGATATATCTCCATATCCCACCAAATCGATCGGCCACTGCTAACCACCGTTTCAATCTCAGCTCATCTCATGAACTCAGCATTAAAATGTCTCATGCATAAAAAAAAACAGAAGATTCTGACACCGATACTAAGGCCGAAAAAGTGATAAATCTAACATAACTCTGGCACGGTAACCGGCAACACTGGGAACGGGACCGGAGCCATCACGCTCAGCCCAAATGAAAGACAGCTAATTTCAATTTAATGACGAAATGGTGCACCGTAAACAACAAAAAGGTCACTTTTCGTCATCTGCAAGTCAATGGGTGACATGCACAGAATCCGTTTAAGCTAAACTAACCTGATCCCACAACGGTCCCCTATGGAAATCAGTTTAACAGAGATAAACTTATTCTCGTTTTCATAATGGGCGTCTATGCCCATTATGAAAACGAATCAGTTTAAAAGTTAAACGAATCTGGTGCATGTCTTTATTTTGGTTGGTCTCTTCCTGAGGGGAAAACCCCTCAGGAGTGGCAACCCAGGGGGGAGAAAAAAAATTCCGGAATGAAATTTATGTCTTGAAAAAGCGAGATTTAGTGTTGGAGAACACTGAATCTCAATTTTTCAACTCCGGGGAGATGACGCATCAATTTTGATGGAGCGATTCTGTGTTGAGAGAGGAAGAAACTAGTCCAATATCGTTCCTGTTGATGCTTTCAAAGAGGAATACGAGGAGGTTGAATTTTGTTACCAGAAGGGGTTGAAGAAAGGTAACAGGCTCCTCAGCGCCTATTGATGCATTCTGCGAGAGTGCTCCATGCTCCCTCGTCTAATTTTCGTCTCAGCCCTTTAACCCACGATCCACAAGCATCCACAAGTATGTGAAACCGAACGAAGGAAGTGAAATGTTACCACCAGCATCGCTTAACGTACTCACGGACAAAAAATTACTCAGAAATGACGCACTACAGTTATTTGGAGATGAGCCATTCTACGAAACCGTCCATCTAGGTTATCCTCAATCACTATTTGCCGTTTCCAATGTCCTGTGGCCCCATGTCATTCGTTTCACTAGTGCATATGAGGAAAGAAAAATAAAATAAAATCTCATAAGTGTTTATGAGAAACTTTTCCTTATGATATGTCTTGGGTCACGTTTAGCCCGGATTCGGCCCCTCATGTTTAAATAATAATTTTGGTCCTGCAAAGGTTAACGGTCTCGAAACCGACCAGGGCTCAGCAGGGCCGGATTAAGAAGTTGTGAGGCCCAGGCCAAGTGAATTCCTGGCCCCCCAGCTACTTTACGCAAATACAATACTTTTTTGTATTAACGTTTTTAATTTCCTTCGGAGGCCCCCTGGAAGAGTGGGGCCCGGGGCAACTGCCCCCTTTGCCCCCCCCCCCCCCTTAATCCGGCCCTGGGGCTCAGGGTTCAGACTATGACAGCAGAAGCTCTTTCTTTCTTCCTTCGTTCTCTGTTTTTCTTCTCTTTTTGAAGCTCTCCAATTGAATCCCATTTCCAGTGAGAAATGCGTGACCGGAGGCCGGAAACTGGCTTTCTTTGCTGTCACGATATCGGCCGAGAATGACCAGCCATTCATGATTTTTTTTTACCATTCGGGCTCGAAGGTGACGGTCATATCAACTATAACTACTATTATTCAGACCATGCTAAGGAGCTTTTTCCTGCCATATTCCAAGCAACACGAATGCGACGGGCGCAGCGATGTTAGAAGGACCGAAAAGAGCCTCAAGGCATTTTCTCCCTTTAACTTACGTCGCTAAGGAATCGAAGGTCCTTGGACATTTTGGCTATTTCATTCCCAGTGATATTTCATTATTAGTCGATACCCTGTTACACGTACAGTATTCATGTAGCTTCGAGAACCATTTCCAAGGTTTCCGCTTCGACCTGACCCTCAAAACGATGCGTATCGCCGTCAAAATGAATCTTCCGCGTTCTTAAATTTTAGTTCTCCGAGGCGGAAGGAATTAGTAGTCTGCGAATTATTGATCCATTCATCGTCACGAATGATACACTTTTACGGATGGTTCGCCGGCTCTCGAGCTTCTTTTTGCTCACGTGACCCTGAATTTGAACATCATCGTGATACTCTCGAGCTTGAGGACACTAGTGTCTGGCCAAAGCGGAAACCTTGGAAGAGATATTTCACATTCCACTCTCGAAGGCGAGGAAGAGCTCGCAAACGGTATAACGAGAGACACTCCACCAGGATTTCATTCGTACCCGAGGACCCGATATAAACGATAACATGGATCGTCTCATCTAACGAGTCCCTCTTGGAAAGTCCTCGGTGACCCTATTAGCAAGTCCTCGGTGACCCTCCCGAATGACGACCGGTTCGCACGACACGGTTCCGTTTCATCGCATGCGGTCATTCCACGCGTGGTCTGCCTCGTGAGGAACGGGGAAACTTGTCGCATGAGGTCGACCACAACCGATTCCAGCCGACCCAAAAGCATCCTGACGACACGCGTGGGATTAAGAGTCCATCCGCAAGAATTCCTTGCGTTCGACCGCATGGATTGAAGCGATCCGTCCGGCTGCTCGCCGACAATCCCAGCAACTTTCCACTTCCTCGGAGATGTTTCTGGAGTTGTGCCAAAAGACGCAGGCCATTCTTCATTCTTCCTTCCGCTCTCTTGCGATCGCACCCACTTCCTGTTTCAGATTTTTTTTTTCTCGCATGCACAATATATATATATATATATATTTTTTTTTTCTTTCCATTTCAGTGGTTTTGTGGATCGTGGCTCGAAGCAAGGAAATTCCCTCGGTAAACCACCCGCACAAAATTGTCACCGGTGATTCAACGGTGAATCACCGGTGAATTGCTGTCGATTTGCGGTTTCAATTTCGACACGTTGAACATTTTTTGTAAGGGCGGTATAGGTGGCAGAGGCGTTAAACGACCAGATGGAGGAATGAAAGAAGTAGAAACGTAAACTTGTCGTGCGGACACAAATGCCATACAGTTTGTGGGGTTCGACTCCAGTCGAAATGCGTGGTGTAAACAGAGGATGAACAGCAAGTCGAGCCAGGTGGCATGCACACATGGCAGAACGAGCCTCTTCCCTTTCTGTGGAAAAAACTCCCCGTTCGCTTACTGTATCACCCAGCACCTTCCAGCATGCCGGCATTTACGAGATTTACCATATTTCCAAAGTCATGGTAACGTAAATGAGTATCATTGGTTCATGAGGAGGCAAACCGGCACGCAAGTGGCATGACATTTTTCCTCCTAAAAAGAGGAGAAATAAAAGGGAGGAATATCCTATATTTTTCCCCTCCGGGACAAACTTCACTAAATATGCCCCCCCCCCCCCCCCCCCCCCCCCCCCACCCCCACCCCCCCACTTATGAAGCTTCATCTGCGGCGACGTGAGACCTCCCATCGGAACAACGACTTCGTACATACTATTGGGCCCATTCGAAGCAGGTACAGATGGTCCGGT
>CAJPEV010003097.1:19574-34837 GCA_905338385.1 Darwinula stevensoni | reverse complement strand
CAAAAGTTGAATTTTTTTCTGCACTCAACATCACGTCAGTTATGCGCGCGCCAGGTGCCGCATTTCTATTTCTGCCGGATTCGCTTGGACAAAAAAAAAAATATTTGGAATGCTCAACTCCCAAAAAAAATACCGCCAGGGGATGTAAAAAACGTCACATTTCAGAAAAAGTGACATTTTTTTCTGAATTCAATATCTAAGTCACCTAAGTATCGCTCACGCCAAGTTTTAGCTTTCCAGATCTCTCCATTTGACTGAAGCAAATACAGGGTGTCCCAAAAGGTATGGAAAAAAAAAATTTTTACATTAATATCTCTCTAAATTATGCCTCAAATAAAATGATCGATTGTCTACTTTTCTCCAGTAAGCGATGCCCTTGGCATGGCCCACTAGAAAATGTCCTCTGGGGTTAGTTCAGGTGATTTTGGTGGCCATGAACTTGTCCAATCCACAGATTGTTTTTCCCATGTCTTCGCTTGCTAAAATGCGGAGTTGCAACGTCTAAGAAAATAAGACTTTCATTGTGCCTAAACCCTTCCCTCTTGGATTTTTTTTTTCTTGTGGGGCTATGCCAAGGACATTAAAGAAAAGTTGACAATCTCCAATCTGATCTGAAGAACAGAATTTTTGCAGCTATTCAGACATGACACTCCGCGTAAGTTGTGTTAAGAGCTTGAACATCGTTTAACTGTTTCCATCATTTTATTTGAGGCATAACCTAGCGAGATATCAATTTTTGAAATGTTTCCATACCTTTTGGGACACCCTGCATATATAATTGAAAAGATCGCCCTCCAAAATGGGTGCCCCCGGGCCATATACCTCCAAAGCCGGATTTTTTCAGAGCTCTGCATCCCAAAAGGTACATGTGTACTAAGGTTCAGATTTCTAACTTCTCTAGAACATGGTTAGAATTAGCGTCAGTCGCTCTGTCAGTCACGATCGTCTATATATATTAGATGAATTATTTATTTCTTGATGATAAGCTAAAGTTTTGACTTGAATGAGCTAGGTCGGTCGTTCAGAACCGTTTCCTCGGCGGCTTTAATTCATCTATTATCTGAAGTTTGTCATGAGATCTTCCACGAGAAAGGAAGAATCCCCTTATCGGGTGAGAAACCGATTCCCCGCCTGGCAGCTCCCCAAAAGGGGAAATTCATCACGGTACGACTGTATGACGGAACGGATCCCCGGTCGTCGATCGCGAGTGAAAAATTTTCCCACGATTTCCCCTTCACACACGCCGATACGTTGCCATTAAGTTCCTCGTTCTGGGGAAGCCGGTTTAGGGAAGGCGGTTAGGGAAGGCGGTTCGGGAAGGTGGTTCACGTCGCGACGCTGTCCCTCATCCGAGGACGAAAGTCCTCACGATATCCTCACGAAACAATGGGGAAAGACAGACAGAGGCAACACGACGACGGCGGTCGTGCAAGAGCAGAAGCCGTAAAAGGCGAGGGATTACGTAATCGCACAATAGAAGACGAAGGATGGGGTTAAACCAAATCACAAGGAAGAAACCAATGTGTTTCAACTCCATGGCATTTTTTTCCGGTCTGACTAAGCCGTCTGATCTCCCCTATTACACAATACAGTCCCATACAGGTAGTTTTGCCGTACTATTAAAACCCGTTGCTATTTCGCATCAGGGGCAATTTTAGGGAAACTCGAATTCTCGAATCTGCAAATAAATAGTATTTAATAGTGGGACAAGCGAGGGCCACCTGAGCACTTCCCTAACGAGATTACGGATTACAACAGGCCAATCTGTCTGATCCGACCCTCCACGATGCACTGAAGTTTACAGCCTGGGTCACGCATGGAAATTAGAACAATTGCACCCTTAAGCCACAAAGCGACAGCCTCACCCTTCCGAGCGGCGACTGCGGGAGTCCCGGTTCCTATGGCTGGGTTAGGGCTGGGTGAGGTGGAGGGCGGATTGGGAGATTGGAAACCGCTGGAAGAGCTCCGGTTAGGAGCTCTTCCAGCGGTTGAAAGGCTCTCTCGAGGAGGGGAAGACGCGATTCCCAGCGTCGCATTAAGGCGGATTATCCAGTTGTGGCTCATGAACGGCGGTTCTACGCGACCTTGGTGCTTCCGTTTAGAATCGCTCGATTCAAGCCTCCGAGAGGGAGACTTCTCTTTCAACCGTGGGCACGATTCTTTGGCGGATGATTCATAGACATCTCCACGTGGCGTCAAATGATTAACGATTCCGGATACAGGATTGAGAGATGCACTGGAAGTCATCCATAATTACTCGAGTTATAACCATAGATCAGCGAAAAAGATATCAATCGTCTCGATATTAGTAGGACGGATAGCATGAGAGGCGCCATCTCGTGACCATCAAGAAAAAATGCAAAACCGGCGACCCAGATTACGCACAGAGGGAAAAACGCTACAAAAATAAATACAGGGTGGGCCAAAAAAGGACAGTTTTCAACGATACACTACACTTCACGCACTACATATATTTTAACGTGGTTTTAGAACGCTGCATTTGAAAGAGGAATGAATAGGCTTTAAAATGATATGTTTACCTATCAAATATCTTCAGCAGTTTCAGAAATTCGGGAACTCTTATGAACAGCAAACAAAAACTGCGTTGCCGCATTCTCAGTGGGAGTGACCTTCATGACTGAAGGTCACTCCCTCTTAGCACTACCCCCTTGGACCATGGACTGTTTCGCAACAGGTTTGAACAGATTCAGGGAAAAGAGATTCCTACGAGACAGGACTTTTGCACCACCCTGTATATTTCTGCCGATCCGACAGGAAGGTCAAGGAGACTGCCAGGTGGGAAATGAACCCTTGGGGAACCATCCATTCCGCTGCTCAAGGACGAATTCCAAGGAATTTCCCAGTGGGTTTTCCCCGAGTATTCGCGGAAGGCGAACAGCATGAAGACGGAGTGCCGTGCGGCGTGACGCGCATCGCCGCGGGGCGTGATGCGTATCGTCGCGCCGGCTCGCCCTCGAGGCGCCGAACAGAGGTTAATCCGCTTGTATTTTGCCGGATATGGAACGCGGTTACTTCATGCAGTTTCGTCGTTGGTTCACCGTATTTGGGAGTTCCATTGTGCCATGAGTCGTGCCATGAGTTGTGCCATGAGCCGTCTCCTTCTTCCGCGATTCCGCAACCAGGCGCTTCTTTTCAATCCTTTCTCGTGTTTTCCGAGCGTGGTGCTGGTTTTGTATCCAAGTTTGAGTAAATCTTCAGAGCAAATTCGCAAAAATTTTTTCTCGGACGCTGCATATTTCAAGAAATGCAAAATTTAAATTTAAAATAAATATAAACTCGGATGAACTCTAATAAACTAAGTTTTAAATAAAATCACATATTTTCTACATCCTAAAAAATAATAAATGAGACAGTGAGTTTGTCGCATCCTCCCTCTTTATCCGACGAAACAATCCCCTGATTTCGGAATCTGTTCCTCCAGCCCCTTTCCTCACCGTTTTCCTCATCGCTTTCCTCAGTACTTTCCTCGCCGCTTTCCTCGCGATCCCCGAAAAACTCACGAATCGAAAGGAATTCCCCCAACCCCGCCGCCAGATCCAATTACGTACCTCCGAACGGACCGAGCCTCGAAGAACGGAAAGGAAATGAGGCTTCCACTCGGATGAGCCCGAAAAGAATGTGGGGAAAGCGGGAGGAAGGACGAAGAAGGACAAGGAAGAAGGAAGATGGTATTATCGAAGGGATCCCCCTATTATTTGGGGTCAGCCTATCTGTACGTCTGATAGGCGGACAAAAGTCTCGTGGATCCATTTCCTTCTTCGATGGACCTGAGACTATCGCGTTCAGGCCCCCCCCCCCCCTCAACACAATCTCAACGTAGAGCCATTTCTCGGTGGGTGGGGGGGGGGGGGGGGGGGGGGGGGGAGAGCTAACCGGAGTTGGCAGATCCGCTAATTACCCGGATGCCATAGCCCCCCTCTAGCCCCCCACAGCCCCCCCGCAGCCCCCCTTGAATCGGGATGCAAAGGAAGGCTCCCTTGACTGATGACACCCTTCTCCGTCACGACTAAATAAGCCCTTCTCTCTCTCTCTCTCGCTCTCTCTCTCGTTCGCCCTTTCCCTCATTTTCGGGATTCTCGTTCGATGGGGATTCGAAGAAACATGCAATCTCGGGGTGCCTCCTCGCCCTCATCTTCTTTTTTCTGCTTCATTCGCCGCCTTAATCCGGCGGCAGGATTCATTCTTTCTTTCCTTTCCCGCTAATTTCCTGCGTTTTCGGCAGGAGAAGAGATTTTCCCGCCTCGCAAACCGATTCTCCCCGTACGAGAAAATCCACCGAAATTGTTCCCCGAAGACGACGAAAACGGTTAGCGACAGATGGCAGCACCGTCGCGGCGCCCGAGAAAGCCGTCTTCGTCTGCAGCCGTTTCAGACGAGTCGCACGAAGCTGCGTCCGAAACGTTGCGTCAACATTGACAAAAGGTTGGAATGTTGAGACATGGTTGAAATTGCCACTCCAGCGAAGAATCAACAGCAATAAAATGCCAACTCTTCGCAATAAGCCCATATTCGGCATATAGACATTATTTGCTATTATAAAATTCGTTTGGAGGCGATTAAGTGCAAATTCATTTTTCAAGCTTGCTTTCACCATGGTCTCAATTGTATCATGGATTTTTTATTTATTATCGACAGCAAATGAGTTCTATCAATCGACGCGAGATGGCAGGCAACCGCCGACTCGGCGGTTCTCACCCTGATGCCTCTGGGACGAGTCTCCTGTATTTTCCATCGAAAACCAGATCGTTTCCCATGCACAACTTATGGGAAGGCTTTAGAATACCCGTTTAAAAAGGTAACTGATCCGTGGGAGTCACGAAGCAGACGGCGAAGGAAAACATGACCGCCTCCAACTGACCCGCGGTGCCCTCCATCCTACCAAAGATGCTCTCCTTCCCACCCGCGGTGCCCTCCATATGACCCGCGGTTCTCCCCTTCCTACCCGCGGTGCCCTCCATACGGCCCGCGGGCCCGCATCTGCGGATGTTGTCCTCCAGCGACCTTCCTGCACTTTCCTCTCGCGTCGCTCGCTCAGCACCAGATTTCCTTTCTTCGGGCATATTCGGCGTTTAGACGGCGAGAGCCGGAGGGAACAAAACAAAAAACAAAGAACGGCGCCGTTGAGATGCATGAAAAAAGCTCACCTTCGAGATCCCATTACTCCAGGGTAATAATTAATGGCGGAGATGCGGATATCCGGCTCTCGATCGACCTCGACGACGTGGAAGCGAGAGTCCAGGATGTCTTCGAGCAAGGTCGCGACGGCTCCGAATTCGCTCCACCGAGATGAAATTCTCCCGGAAGAATGGTCGTCGAGACGCAGAATCTTTTGTCCGGTCTTGGGCCGCGTCAAGGCCTTCAGGCGCGTCTGGGAATAATTGATGAATCATTAATTTAAAAATCGTAATTAATAAAAAAAAAGCAATTTCGACGCGAGCATCCACCCGGGGACATCCTCGACCTTCCTCGGCCTTCCATTTCGTTCTTCAGTCCTCAGACGGTGGCTATCCGGTCTGTGCCAACTCCTCGACGGCGACGAAACATGCAACTCGCGATTTAAAAGAATTAAGCCCGATGAAGACGCAAAGAGGGAATGACGCAATCGCCATAAACCAGTTCGGAATGACGGGGCATTTCCTCCTCTTTCTCCCCTCTAATCGATCGTTGGGCAACTGCTCGATGCGGAGTGAAATGTGACGTAACGGACGGAATTCCCGGATGGGGAATTCCTCCCCGCGAGGAAAGGAATCCGGTTCGGATCTCGCGCCTGAGACGCTTAACCGTCGGTTGCGAAAGGCGGCGGTGCGGTGGAGACGGCGGTTTCTTCCTGCAGATCGGGTTTCGCAAGCGCAAATCCCAACGACGTGCAATCCGGAAGCGGATGGAGGGAACCCTCCGTGGATGGAACCCTCGGTTGGTGGAACCCTCGTAATCGCTTTATTTGCTAAATTCGTCCTT
This sequence comes from Darwinula stevensoni, assembly GCA_905338385.1. Taxonomy (NCBI): domain Eukaryota; kingdom Metazoa; phylum Arthropoda; class Ostracoda; order Podocopida; family Darwinulidae; genus Darwinula; species Darwinula stevensoni. Next base: position 28,858 of record CAJPEV010003097.1, on the reverse strand, counting down.
TTGCTGAATTCAAAATGGCTCGATCCTCAAGCGTTTTCGATTTCTCGCGTCGGCTTCGGGTGGATTTTTTTTGCTCTATTATTATTTACTTCCGCGACGGAGTGATTTGCTCGAAACGCAGAAACTAGTTGCTCTTTTTTTCCGCAAGACGCAATCGCATGACTTGCAGGATTTTCAGGATTGCACTTAAGAAATCGAAAGTTTGGAGGAATCTGAAAGGAATTCCTCGCCTGCAGACTCGAATCGATTCTGCACGCCAATTTCTCGCGGCCAGGCACGTGCCTGTCGCGACCAAATTTGGAGTTTCCGTCCGACCAACAGGGAAAAAGGCGTTGGAGAAGTCAGGACGTCGCCGATGCAAGGTCGACCCCTGCACCAAGCGCTGCACCGTGCAAAGTCGACCCCTGCACCGAGTGCAGCACCGTGCAGCGGCGGATCGCGCTTATTTGCGCATCGTTTAGATCCAGTTCCCCACCGTGTCGCAACATTGAAGAGTGGAGTACGTGCCTGCATCCGCGATCCACTTGCTCCTTAACCCCCTGCCCCCTTGCCCCCTCCCCCTGCCCCCTTGCCCCCTTCCCCCTCCCCCTCGACATCCGGCTTTGAAGGACAGGATGACCAGCTCACGACGCACTGTACGTGGGCTCCTATCGTTCATTGCTCGTCCTTCACTTGTTTTCGGCTGTTGCAAAGTGTCGAGGACGCGGAACGAAGCGACGGACGGAGGACTCGCAGCGGTTTCGTATCGGCGAAAGCCAGTAAGGAGGAAGAGTTTCCCGGAAACCGATCTCAAGTCGGAGCGCGAGACGCCACGGTCACGTGACTCCTTCATTTTCATGCAGATTTCCCCCGGTCTTTTCCCGCGCCGCGGAGCGAAAACGATCCCAGATCAACTCAGATCCAACGGGCAATCCCTGCGTGAAGACTTCACGGTGACAAAAGAATCCGCGACATTTTCCCTCCGGATTCTCTCGCGCGTCAACGACGCCAGGGCAATTACGAAATTCGCCAGGGCAATTGCAGAAGCGTGCCTGCACTCGAAGGGTCACGGGGATTTTGTAACGGATCCAGTCGGGAGCAGCATTAAAAATAATGGGCGAATTGTTCAGGTTTAATTAATTCAATCACATCACAAATTACTGCGCATGATTTATTACTGGATCCCTTACCAGCTGCTGAATTACCAACTACAAAATTGCATCAACAAATTACGAACGAACTGCACTGAATTATAGTTTAAATTGCCACTAGAAAATTCCAAATTAATAAAAAAAATGCAAATGGATAATTTATCGCATATTATTGATAGGTAATTTCCATTTAATTGAATTCTTCAGCGAAAATGAAAACACATGAAAGTTGGATTCGAATCGGATGAAAGTGAAATCCATTAATTCTTGTCAGACCTTTCTCCGGAATGAAAACAGGAAAACTCGCCCTTTCTTATTTATTGATTTTTTTTTATGGATGAAAAAAAAATCCAGAAACGAGCATTAAAATTTTTTTTTTTTTTTAGCCCTATTTCGTCTCCATGTCGCGTCCGCTGCGGGAAGAAAACATCCGGCTGATTTGGAGAAGACATCCAGTTGGTTTCCTCCCCGGAGAAATGGCTTTCTGCAGGGAGTTGTTCCAACATTGCCCTGCTTCGGCAGGAAGAAAAAGCTTCGAATTTCCCAGATAAAAAATAATAATAATTAAATAATAATATAAAAAATATAAACATAAAATAAATCTGGGAGAAGTGAAACCAGATCTCGCTGATAAAAATGCCGCCAATAAAAAAAAATTATTATTATGAAATTGCGGGAAAAAAAGGAAAAAGGGTTGAGTGACTCTCTGCGGCTTGCGGTCTCGTTTCCTCCCGCAAAAAATCTCTGGAGACTTAAATTCAGCGACGGAGACGAAAAAATTGCGAGATGGACTCTCCGCCGGACGAGTCGCCGCGGAACGCGCAAAAACGCGATAGGGACGTGCTCGGGTCCTCGTTTTTCTCAGAGTGTATGAAAGCGAAACGGCCCTGTGGCCTGTTCCTCGCCTCCGCTAAACTTACTCTAAATCTGATCTTAATCTAATCCAAAAGTGTTAATTCGCCACTGAGAAGAGAAACGACCAACTCCCTTGGTTGTTTTTTTTTTACTACAATTTCAAGTCAAGTTCATACCAAGAAACGGAGAAAGAAATGGACATTGGGTGAAAGATTCCTCGAAAACGAGATAGATGAGGGATAGACCGGCAGAATAGGAGAAAACAGTGAGACGCCACGGTCCGCGGCCGCACGCACCGTGCGTGAAGGGATCCACGAGGCGGCGTGAAGGAGACGAAAATTTGCAAAATTTAAAAATGGGCAAAATTTGTGGGGAAAAAATCAGGTCCGGAGGAACCCGGGTTCCATCTTCGCGTCTCATCGATCCCCCCGCGTTCCGTGCCGTTTTCCCTCCGCCACGCGCCGGTCGAGCCGCGTTCCCATTCCCAAACTTCCACTTTCCGCATCCAACTTCAAACCGACGAAATCAAACTTGGAGGATTTTCGCATGAAAAATGTAAAATTGCATAAGACTAGAAATGTGACAACTGAGAAATGTGACCGGCGCGAGCGAATGAGCATCTTCAATGCCAATCGCAATTGGGCATTACGGGGTCATTCACCTGCAAGGTCCTGCTTCGCCGCGTCTTCGAATCACGTGAGACTCAAGGTCTTCAAATCACCTGAGAAAACGAAGCTCAAGGTCTTTAAATCACCTGAGAAAATGAATATCCAGGCCTTGAATGGAATCGCGGAAGTTTTCCCTCTTCAGTCCAGCCTTGCCCAATGACCTACCGACGCCCTTCCTGCATATTTATACACGCAAAGACGCGAATAATCTCGATGGCAGAAACGTATCACCCGCGTGACGTCACGCGGATGCTTTCTTTCGCACACGTGTTCGCCTCAGACGTTCGATCCGCGGTAAAAAAAAAATTCCGCGCCGCGCGAAACCCCGCATCGAACTCCTCGCCGCATCCGACGAGAAAGCGAAAAGGAAGAAATAAACAGAAACGTCCGAGAAAAAGAAACCAAGTTGCTCAAGAAGGGTGTCAGGGTCAGAGGAAGGTGCAAGGCCACTCCACCCGATAAAGTCAGTCTTATCTTGCACAAGATCCAACCCGGGATTCCCCCCCCCCCCCCCCCCCCCCTCCTCCCCGAAGAAAGTGAAAGTAGGAGGGAGCAGGGAGCCTCCCATATAGGCTCCCCCCGTGTTAGTGTTGTCTGTTAGTGTTGCGAGGCGTGTGCGTGCGAGCTCTCTTCTCCCTCTCTCTCTCTCTCGTTCTCTGTGTGCGTTCACGGTGAGTCTCGACGAAAGGGAAAGTGTCTCGCTGGACGCGGTGGCCGAGGGCTTTCTTTGGCTTTCCGTGGCTTTCGTTTTTCGCTTTCTTCGGCTTTCGTTGTTTTCCGCCTTTCTAAGCCTGAATTTTTTTTTCACGCTCGGGTGCGCGCCGTGCGCCTTCCGCGTATGTCGCGCGCGATTACACCTTTGTCGCAAAAGTATTATTTGTAAAATTATTATATATTAAACTTATATTTGGTCGACTAAACGAAAACTTCACCGGGAACGCTCGTAAGAAATTGAACTTTGTCATCCCGAAATGAAACTTTTAGGTAGGAAAGTTTAGGTTTACTCTGAAATTTTGCACACGCCTTCCCCTTCAGTGACGGGGATCAATTCAGTCCCAATTTTCGTTCTCTCGTGGTTTCGATTGAGATTTGATCAAATCTCGTGCGGTTTTAATTGGAAGTGAGCCGAATCTTTCGTCCTTAAGTTACTTAAGTTCCTGGCCGAGTAAAAAAAAAAAAAGCAAGCAGCTTTTTTTTTTCCCTCTTAAGCTATTGCCTCTAAATCCGTCATTTGCCATTGGGCAATTCGTTGGGAAGTCGGACTTCTGACGCTGCATGACCAATTTTGACCCCACAGATGAACTGCAGGTGGCTGGCGGTGGCCCTGGTGCTGTGTGCGTGTGCGGCCGTGGGCTGGGGCCAGCGGCGGCCGATCCCGCGTCTCCCGTCGCGGTCGCAGATCTGCAGGCTCATGCAGGATCGCAGCTTCGTGCGGCGGCAGGTCCGGTGCGCCCTGGGTCAGCAGGGGGCGTGCGAGAGGATCCCGCAGCTCCAGCGACGGACGGCCACCTTCCTCAGAAGTGCGTTTTCTCCCCATTTTATTTATTAATTAAAAAAGAAAAAAAATATATATATATATAGTAAATAAAAATTCTACTCGAGGTTTTTAAAAGGGGAAAATGCAGAAATTTTCGCGGAACGCGTTATGTTCGCTTCCCGCTCGACCGGCGTCCGATCGGTCCCCATCCAGATTTCCCCCCTTTTTGTCCCATTCTGTTTTGTCACTTGTCAGCGGCAGAAATGGCATTCGCTCGAGCGAGAGAATCTCTGCTAATGGCGTCGCCGTTGAGGCCCATCCACGTCAACTCTGATGCGCTCGGGCCTTCCAACGACGAAGGAAATTTCTGGAAATGGGCTCCCAAGAATTGCCGATACGGAATTCGGACGCAGCCGAAGCCGGTCGTGACCGCTCCTTCTCGTCCGAATGCAAATATTCGGGACGAAATATGAATTTATTTATTATTATTATTATTATTAATTTTTTTATTTGGGGGGGGGGGTCATACTGATTTTCTGAATTTTAAACTCGTTCCGTGTGGCTTGGGGCAAGAGTTAATCGAGCAAACAAGAAAAAAAAATCCAACAAAACGTACGGAAAAACTGATCGCCTTTTACCTTTCCGCGGCTGATGCTTAGTGACTTTTGCAGGGGAAGCACTCGTGAGGAAACTCCGTAGCGATCCGACCCAATCGCAACAAGCGTAAATGGAGCATAAATTGTCCCATTTTTTTTACAATTAATAAATTTAGGGAGTTTATTAATTAGGGTTGTTTCTTGTTCGCGTCCGAATCGGAACGTCGAGGTGTTTGACGGCACGATTTTTGTTCCCCGACAGACGCGATCCCGGCGGCCCTTGGCGTCGGCGAATGCGACTTCTGCACCCGCGACGACCTGCAGAAGGTCCGACTGGTCATGGCCGAGATGAACACGCGATACCCCGAGGAGTCCCAGATGCTTCTGTCGGCCTACGACAACGAGATCAACCAGTTCGCCAACGGGCAGGAGGTGCTGCAGGCGAGGTTGCAACTCCGCGAGGGATGTTGAGCGGCGCGGCCGTGGCGGATGCCGCGGGACGTTGTAGCGTGTGTCGCAGGGATGCCGGATCGTGCTTTTGGGTCTTGCATGATTCGCGCGGCCGGTCGCGTGGGACTCCGCACGGTTTCGAGGTCTTTGTGTGGAATGAGAGATGAAAAGGGAGTGCCGACCGCATGTTCTTTTCACCCTTCTTGTTTCCCCGCAAATTTTTGCAAACTTTCGACCCGCGACTTCTTATCTCTTTGACGACCGGATTTCCCGTTCCGACGCGCTCTTCGCCACGCCGATCCCGGCGTCGAGCCATAAACCGTACCTGACGTCACAAAAAAACCGGTTGTGACTTGAGGTATCGCCTGACACCACGATGTATCCTGTGATCCCGACTCCGAATTCAAAATTCACGAAATCTCCATGTGATTTTTCCGATATGGTTACCAGCCGCCTTCCCTTCCCGTTTGTTAAGCGTTTTAGCGAGTTTAAACGGTTTCTGTTATTTATGGCTGCAGTCTCGAGTGATACGTGACTTAACCCATTTCTTCCCGGTAATTTCTAAAAATTCGGCCTTATCTGTCCCTTTTTTCTAAGCTTGAATTGCGACGACGAATGAAATTGCTGGATTGCTGAGAACATCGAGGAAAAAAAAATATTTTACGGAAATATCTTCCAAAATGGAAAATTTGACTATTTTTTTGTGCAAACATTTGCTACTTGTGCTTCTTGGATGAGTGTGATCCCTGTTTCCCATTCGCTTCCCCTTTCCATAGTTACATTGGTGCCATGCAAACGAATGTCTGGTGGTCATCATAAAGTCACTTTCTCTGGTCTCCCTGTGTCCTCAATCTTTTTTTTTTATCATGCCACGGATTCATCGAACACGAATACATTCGCGACGAAAAAAAAAAAAAGTGGCGAATGCGAGCCGGTCAACTTTCGCGCACGAGACGCGAGGGCGGGCCAATTAGGGCCAGCGACAATGATTCCTCGGAGATAGCACATCTGGCGGAAAGGATCATCCGCAAATGACCCATCCGGAAAGGAGTTGGAAAAGGGCAGATGAAAAAATGGTGGAGTGAGATCCCCGAATGCCCTCGGGGCGTGACGCAATCCGTTGCGAAAACGGAGCAACCTTCGACGGGGGAGGGAGAAAGTGCTCTCGCGCGCGGGGTCTCGGTACTTCTCGGTACCGTTCGGTACTACTTGGTATCGCTCGGTGGAGGTTCAAGCGGTCTGGGGGAAAGGGATTGGTATGTTTCCAAGGGGGAATGGCCCTGGAAGATTGCGGGGCATCGATAGAGCCATTAAGATGGCGATAAATCAGACGAGACCCATTAAAAGCAACGCCGCTGCCTCGGATTTTTCTTCCATCTCATCATCGCCCTTCTCCTGATGACCACAACAAGTGTTGCCCCTCTTTTGCCCATCCTTTGCCCCTCTTTTGCCCATCCTTTGCCCCCCTTTTGCCCCCTTTCCCTCCGACGATGGGGGATTCCTCGAAGCGGGAGAACAATGGCACGGACACAAAAAGGAGGGAGGCCTTCTGAGGCCATCCATTGGACGGATGTCAAAGGCTAACGCCGGCCATTATAAATCACTCTCGTCCGGCCAGAGTCCCATTTTTTAGCTCATATCTTCTCCTTCCCTTTCCGCCTGGCCATTAGACGCGCCCGCAATTCCGTTCGCGCCCTTTTTTTTCCTCGGAAAAATTTTTTTTTTGGCCTGGAGGCGATGACGTCTCGTCGCTCGTGCGATTCCTGGAACCTCGAATGTTGACGCAACGAAGATGTTGCCACCTGTGAGCCACCTCTGCTCGTGTCGCGGAAGCGAAGCAAAAAAAAAAAGTCTCTCGTCTGCCGAGGATGAATCTCGCGGTTTATTTATTTAGGTCTGTTATTATTATCACGCCATTATATATATTGTAGATTATTCATAGCGGTCGATCGGCAGACGCCAATATCAGAATCTCGCGTGTGACGTCATCGAATAAGAAAAAAAAATACAATTTCGGTTTATGTCCTCATATTCCGGCCGTAAAACCCGCAACTGCCCGACCCAGAAACCCGAAACGTTCCGCGGAGCCCGTTGCGCCCCGACCTTCGCGCAGATCCCACCAGATGTCTCTGTGAGCGAATAACTTTGCGGCTTCGTTCTCTCGACCGCGGAATGAGGGACTTTGTCGCGACCCATTCGCGGCGTATTTTCGCTTTTCGGCCTGCATTTTTCATGATGTCGTGACTGGTTCGGTCCCATCCCCCCTATCCGTACCGTAACTAAATCACCGAAGTCCGGATATTAAGATGCTACTTTGATATGGACGGGTTGAAGTCGAAGACGTTGACTGACCTTTTTATTTACATTTCTTTTTTTTTTTAACTGAAATAGGCCGCCATCTTCGCGTGGAAAATAATGCTCGAGAACGTCGCTAAAAAAAAAAAGAATTCGGATTTGGATCATTAATCGGCGGTTCCCACGCAATTCATCGAGTAACTTCAACGTTTGATTACACCGTGATCACATCCGCATTATCCGTCTGAGATTTGTTGCCATGATTAGTTGCCGCGGCCTCCCTCGTTGCTTCCTCCTCGCAACCGAATGAAGCGAAAGAAGCGAATGAAGCGAAGGAAGCGAAGGAAGCGAAGGAAGCGAAGGAAGCGAAGGAAGCGAAGAAATGTCGCAACGGCAAAAGGAGACGAGAAAGACCGAGAAGGGAAGTGAGACGCATCCATATCCGAGAGAAAGTCCGTCTCCTTTCTTCCTCCCCCCCCCCCCCCCCCCTTCTCCCCTCCCCCCTCCCCCCTCCCCCCACGGAGTAGTATATTGTCTGGATGGAAGAAGGAGATGGAGGCGATGAGCCGGAAACAGTCGTCGGTCGACACGGGGGGATACACGGCCTTTCCCCTCCTATCTTTCCGCATCCCCCCCCCCCGACTTTTTCTTTTGTTACCCCGCAGATGGATGGGCGCAGACATCCTCTGGTCCTTTGTCGCAGTCCCTTTCCCGACCGATGAATCCATCAAAAAACCTAGAACCGCCCGCGTTTGCATCGGAAATGCCGAAAAGCTGACGAGGCCTAAAGGGCAGCCGCGAGGTCTAAAGGGCAACCGCGAGGCTTAAACTGCAACCGCGATCCCACTTTTCTCGAAATCGAGCGAGTCGGAGAGCTGACCTACCTTTCGTGACGAGAGGAGGTGGAAGTAACCCCCCCGGGGCAGCCATCTTGACCTCGTGAAGATGGTCAGATAGATGTCGCTTCGTTTGTCAACATGGCGGCCCGCATGTAACCGCGCGTTACGAGGCCGTCCGGCCCCCTCCTTTGGATGTCTGAATTTAGCCGTGCCGTGGGAAGCAATTCTCCAGCAAACCACGAAGGAAGTGCATCCTTAATCGTCCCGAGGGAAAAGCTGACCGACGAAAGCGAATCGATCGCTGTCAACATGAAAAACGGAACAGTTAGGCCTAATGTCGGCAAGCCGGTTCGAAGCAGTTCCTTTCGGGCGTAAAGTCTCTTGCTCCCCCATCCAAGTGAGTTGCATGTCGATTTGATTCGAGTTTCAACATTCCTTCCCGTGCACATCGCTGTCATCCATGATCTCAATTAATAAATGTCGAGGACCTGATGGAACGTTGGTAGGGTTGCCACCAGGGCCGGATTAAGGTTATGAGGGGCCTAAGGTTAATGGGAGGGAAGGGCCCAAGCATATTGCAAAAACAATTAACAATTAGGGCCTAAAAATATGAGGGCCTAAGGTGGTCGGCAACTGGTGGCCCGAGGGCCAGATCAGGCCCGCGAAGTCCCGGATATCGGAAATTACGATCTGACGTTCAACTGCACGTTTGACATGTGACGTTCGATGCAATTTTCATTTTAATGACACTTGGTAGGCGCTGGCTCGCGAACTTTCAGCACTCTGCCATCCGGCCCGCCGTGAAATTTAGTTGCAGAACACTGGGGCTACTGAACAATGGGGGAGCTAAGCGGAAAGTTGGGGGGGCTAATTGGGGGCTAAGCGGAACGTTGGGGGGGCTAACTTCGCCTTGTCAGGTTGGGGCGGACGCATTTCGACCAGAGTTGGGGGGGCCTGAACCAAACTTGGGGGGG
>CAJPEV010003097.1:0-19525 GCA_905338385.1 Darwinula stevensoni | reverse complement strand
CCCCCCCCCAGCCCCCCCTCGCTACGCCACTGCAAGGCCTTATTGGCCTATGGGTTAATCCGGCGCTGGTTGCCACTCGTTCATAATTGGTATGGACATTACATATTTCAGATGCAATGTCCATATTGCAAGCTGGTCCTAATATGAACACCGTTTTCTCCATATTTTAAACTTATTATTTTTTTATTATTTAATAAGGCTTAATAGCAGCTAATGTTATTTTCCGTCAGAAGCTGTAAGTCACTCATAGTATCGATTGGCACCTTGGCTTAACCCTTCCGCATGCCTTTTTTTGGCATGTGCACCAGTGGAATACCAATTAATTTAAGGCCTTGTGTGCCATCTTTTGGCACCGTTTTTGAACTACTTGCAACCGTAATTGATCAAACAGAACTCTGCGCAGGACCGTCGAAATGATGATTACATAGGCGGATGGGTTAAGATGGCTGTTGGAATTATTTCGAATATTTTTCCTTATTTTGTTAAATTCAAAGGTTGATCCCTAAACGTTGGCGGCCCTGCAAATCTCAAAGTTTGTTTTCGTCGAGGCAGCGAGACGAGAGACGCAAGCAGAGGGAAAATCGCTTCTTCGACCTATTCCACTTCACAGAAGCCAACAGCGTTAAAAAAAAATAGAGGTGTGATGGCGTTTGGAACGTGTCGCGTGCCCCGCAACCGCAGCACGCAGCCCACGTCATTATCGTAATTGCTCAATCTGGATTCCATCGGTGGTCGTGATGGTCAGAAGGCGCGGGAGCGTATGCTGCCAAAAGCGATTCATGAGGAAATGAGGCGAATCTCCCTTCAGTTTTGGGAGTTCTGGGAGTTTTTCCCCCCCTTTTTTTCTTCAATTTGTTCGACTTTTTATCTCCGCTGTGAAATGCGTTCCGCGATGGTGGCGCCATCACAGTGGAATTTCTCCTCTCACGTCCGTGGGCTTTCCTGCCTTCGTCGGCTGCCTGATCAGTGGAATATATTCTGGTAACTCGTTAATTATTTCATGGACTCAGGGCTGAAGGTCACGTTTAATTTCTTACGTGAAACTTGAGGGAATAGTTTGGCTTCCTCACTCCTCTGGCCCGATATCCGGAGTTCGCCGGCTCTCGTTCACCTGAACCGTCATGGCCTTAAAATGGGCCTTCGATGCTTTGCAGGGTCGGAAGACGATCTAGCCGGGGTTTGGCTCGTTCGTGCTATAAAGAAAATTCCAGCCCTAAAATTCTACTCGCGACCCCGATCGTTCCAGCGTGAATCCCCCTTCGCGAAATTCGTGCGAAGGCATTTTCGTCCGATGCCAAGAACTCCCGTCATTCGGAATGACTAAACTGTCGCCATGAATCTCGAGCGAAAAATATTCCCGAGATATTGGATGCATGTATGCGCCGAATGCGTGGAACGTTACGAGAGAAGCTTAGGTACGGGTTCCCTTAATTTTCATCGATATGAATCTGCCTTTGATTCATCTCTGTCTCCCAAGGGATCCCCCCCCAACCACCCCTCTCCCCCTCTCCCCCCATCCCCCCTCAACCCCCGCTGAGGGAGGCAGAGAGATGAGGGGAAGTGGCAGGCCATCGCTCACGCATCCGCATCGACTCGAGTGCATTTCACGACCGATTCCAGTGACGGCGGCGATGAAAAGCATGGGGGATCCGATTCTTCGTTCCAGAGTTTTGACGAACAATAAAAAAGGGGACAGGTCAACAAATCGAACGGCCCTAATTTTTTTGCCCCTTGGCTTTTTTTCTTGCTTCTGAGCTTTTTTTTGTGACGAGACGGCAGTTCCGCCTGCATCCAACTGTCGGATTGAAAGGATTTTCAATCTGGATACCGTTCCGCGTTGTTATTTCATTTCCCTCGGCTCTTCGAGTAGTCACGCCACACCGACTCAGACAACCGGAACCGACATCAGACCGCGATGTGGTCGAGACAAGGCGACGACACGTGTTACCGATGCAGAGGGAGGTCGTCATAGAGGTCGTCATAGTCATGAAAAGCAACTCGACGGAGCAGTCCCGACAAAGGGCGCTATGCTCCCGAACTGACGATGAGATGAACCTTAGTTCTGGAGACGGCAAGGTCATCCGTCCACCGCACTGGATTGCCTTCTCTTTTGCACACCCCTCCTTAGATTCGTGAATATTCACGGAGATGTCTGTTGCGCTTGCCTGGCAGAGGCTCGTGCTGATCTCTATCATCCGAGTCACTTTCGCTACTCCTGTCGCAGATCTTCGATCGCACGTGGTGATGTTCTGCGTCTGTTGGCGCTCCGATACGAGCGTTGCGTGATTGCTGAAGTCTCCTTATCCTCGTAGTCTTCCTGGAAGCACGGAGAAAAAATCAAACAACAGTCGTTTTTGTCTCCAAAGAACCATTTATGAACGAGGACCAACAAAGCAAAACTTGCTAGAGTTCGAACGATAATACAACGTCCCAATGACGTGTTCCGCTCTCGTGCTGATGCAATGGTCACGAAAAAGGTGGAAATGAATAAGAGAATGGTATTATTGCACACGAAGGGACTGTTAGAAGATGCCCGGGTTCAGATACATAGAGACGAGATATTAAAAATGTGTTCACGATCTCCTATGACGTAAAAACAAGTAAGGATGAGATACCCCCGAACATGGCGACCCACCTGCTGCCTCCCACCCTCACCATCACCCTCACTTTCACCTTCACCTTCACCTTCACCTTCACCTTCACTATTACCCCACCCCAGCTCCCACTAAAAGAACTAGAATGATTGCCCTCCAATAAGGGCGTTTGCCAAGAAGCAGCCACTAGTCACGCCTGTCAGACTTGAATTTCTGTCCCGCAAATCATGCGCATACGATAAGTGGGTGTGTCACGCATCCTGTCACGATCCCTGCAGTCCGACACCTTGGGTCCCTACCGACATATACGGTAGATGGCAGAAGACATGGAGAGAGCCGATTCCCTTTGGGAGAACTGCAATTCAATTTCAGGGGCAGGAACTCCGTTATGAGACTTCTCTTTGTCCTTGCAGATTCTGAATCACGGATCGTGTTTTCCTGCTTTCTTTTGTTTTTGTTTATTTTTATTTTTACTTTTATATTTTGAAAATGGGAACGACATTGCATGTACGTTATTTACTCAGCCAGGTTCCGGTAATCACAGCCTCGATAACATCGGCTTTCTCATGAAAGTGGAAACCACAATTTTTTTCTTTTAGCTTTATCGGCACCAGCCGTCTGCGGATTCTTCGAATTCCTTTGTGCACTGAAGCCCCTGCGTGTAGTAATTTCCTGTTCCTGAGGCGACGGGAAGAAAAACTGCGAGCCAGAAACGGACTGAGCGCTTTGTTGCGCATGGAGGGTTTCCCCTCAAATAGAATGAATATTTACCTGTCTGACTTCTTCCTTAAACCTGCCAAGCGTGAGAACTTCCCGACGGATTTTCAGAATCTTCTAGTTAACAAATGACTCTGTTGAGATGCTTACTCATTGCCAAAAAAGCAGCACCAAGGAGCTGAGTAATCTTAATTAAATATGATGCACCAGCTCGTAGTATTGCGTCACGAAATTGATTAGAGTTTCTAGGACGAAGGATGAATATTCACAGTGAAAACTTGCCAAGGACTCCAGTTTAAAGGGGTGCGGTGGATCAGACTAATCGATTGAGACAAACCCCCAGAAGATTATAAATGAAACGTGGGATGGAAACTCTGAAAGAAGTGTTGGGAAATCGAGAAAAGCTTCAAGGTCATCGGATGAGGCGATGTGCAGAAAATTTGTGCAGAAAGGAGGAAGAGATTGGCGTTCACGCCAATTTAATTTTCTTCTTCCCTCAAGCCCCTTCGCTATCGGGACGCTTAGCATGCATCAGCTTGATGCATGCATCAACCTGATGCATGAAGCTGATGCATGCATACCAATTAGCCTACATCGATCAAACGTCCGGACAAGTTGGTGACGTTTCATCAGAGACTTTCCCGAGACGTGACTTCATATTTTGACGCTTAACAATCGCCCAGAAGCACAAAAGATTGAGGGGGGAAAGAAAAGGAAATTGGCGTTGTCAGTGGTGCTGCTCTTTTCCTCCATTCCTCAAGCGTTGGGCAAGTTTTCTCCGCATCGCTTCATTCTGTGACTTTGGGACTCTCTTCGGTTTTATGCTCATCATTAAGAGTTTTCATTCTACCTTCATTATTGTTCAATCCCTCCTCTTGTGCTTGTCCATGGACCTTCGCTTTCCTGGTATTCGGTGCATACCCCAATATCTCCATTCTTTCCTGATGGGAAGAGTGAGGGAACCGTGGCGCCTCCAATAATTCATTTGCGACAATGTTCGTGGCAAAATGGGGGCAGCTCAGAGCGGCGTAGCCATTATAAGGCACTGGCCTTATAATGTTCGCCCTGCCCTGCCCTTTGCCTCAGCCACGCATCATTTACGCTAACAGATTTGGCAGTGCATGTCAGATGCTTCACGTTTCTCTCCTGTTTCGGTCTGAAGTGTATAATCTTAGGACGATTTCCACGTGTCAGAAGAGTGGGTTGTATTCATAAAAGGGAACCACAATAGCAGAAAATGTGGACCGATCGGCTCCCGTCCTTTCTCTTGCCCTGCTTCACTGCATCTCCACTTATTTCAAGTGAGGAACGTCTTCGCATAATAAGCCGAGGTAGACCTGCGGAGCGAGTGATCCGATTAGTAGAACGGAATCAAAGGGATTTCTATTGACGAAACCAAAACCTGCAGGGCGATGCTGTCATACCCAAGCTCTTTTTTTTTGTTCGTTTTTGCTGTATTTTTTTTTTGCTGAGGGCACGAGAGCCCTCCCCTGCTCAATACAGCCACTCGCAGCGAACGTTGGTTATAATTTAATGATCGTTGGAAGTAGGTGCCAACCTCCGCTTTTTCAGTCGAAGCTGTAGAGGCTCCTGTTGAAATGCCTCTTAAGAGGCATCTCTACGTACTTTTGCTCCCGTGAGAAAATGTAATAATTTTCAGGGTTTTAGGAACGTCTTTCGACTTTAACTCAATTTTGACAAAAAAAATGTAATTCAATACCTTTGCAGTGAATGTTTCGCTTACCATGAATTATCTATTCAAGATCTGCAGCTAAAAGTGAAGAAAAACTTCGGAAGCACTATTCATAGAGGAGATATAATAGTGCCATTCAATGTAATATTCCTCATTCAGCCTGCTGAATGGCAATGAAAAGGTTGCAAGTCTGTTGAAAGAAAATGTCTCAATTTTTAATAGGAGTCACCCTCTACGAGCACCATGCTGGTATAAGGAAAAATAGGTAAGTGCTGGGTAGATGCTCCGTTCAGTGACTTAACCAGGCCACCATCAACCATTAACTTGTTTGGGTTGATGGTGAATTGCTGAACATTGGCTTATGTCTCCGCAAGCACTGATTGGAGACTGGCGTCGACGCACTTGGTGCACTCATCAAACGACTCATTTCGTTCTGGAAGAGAGACGGGTTAGTGGAAAGAAAAAAGGAGTTTGAAATGAGGTTGGAATGAGGGACCCTTTGTTGTGTCATTGAGGGTATCTCGGAGATATAGGGTCATTTCCGCTGATGACCCCGCAATGTCTTCCCTCATTCCGTGCCCTCATATCAACTCCTTCCTCTCTAATTCCATTCTCCGAGACAATCAAGACAGAATGGGTTCTGCGATTCCGTGTCGATTTCAATAATGCCTTCTTCCTCACCCGACCCCCACCCTCTCCCTCCCCCGCCCCACAATAGGTTTTTTTTTAAAAATCTATCTCTTCCATTAAAAGTAATTCTCAGACGTTTTCCGGGGACGCGCCGCATTGTGGGTGCATAACGAGAGGATTCAGGGTCTCTGAGGTGGGAAATATGAACGAGCGTATGCTCGGCTGCGCTCGAAAGGCGGGATTGCCATTCGAAGGCAGAAGCGTGGAAAAAGGAAAGGGAAAAGGAAACGAGGGAAAGGATTATCCTCTTTGACACCTCCTCTGCATGCTCCTCTCCGGTGACATTTTCTCCGGGAAATCCTCGCTCACTTGGCATGCATACAAACATTCGCACCAGGAAGGCTTCCTGTGATTGACGTCCTATCTTGGGGGATTACGTCGACTTACTAAGGGATCGAAGGAGATATTGTGCAGTACATTTTATCAGGGCTGTCTTTGACCCTCTCGATCAAATCTAGGTCGAGCGTGTATAAGAAAAAGTTCCTCCCTTCGATTTCATGAAACCGCAAAGCACAGATTTTGTTGCCAATTGCATTTTACTACAGGTGTAACGTAAGTACCATTTTATAGGTTCTTTGCAGATCTCTCTCTCTCTCTTTCTCTCCGTTTTCTTCTTCTTTTATTCGTTTCGCATAATCTCGCCGCGAGGATGGCAGAGATATGTAACATTTTATGTAGCTTTTTGAGTGCGAGTGATTGATTCGTTTTTAAGGCACCCTTTTGCTTGGGGATTCCCGGGTTTTCCGAAGCTTGGGGATCGAGTTCTTCAGCGGATGTCCCGAGCAATCGGCGAATCTGCATGCATCATTAACACGGTCAAGCGAAGACGGGATCGATCTCGATCTTTTCAGGAATGCAGGCGCGATCATCGCGGATGATCCTTGAATGAGCTCGGCGCTGACGAGAACGAGTCGTCGAGATTATTCATATCCTATCGGTCTCATCGGGAATGCACACTTCGTGACGGTTCCGAAGGGATATTAATAACGTAAAGTTTTCATCCCCGGATTGAATGTCCGTGTTTAATGGAGGAATGAGAGTCCTGGGATATTTATGGGCCCTTCACGGGGTTTCGTGCATTCTCACTCGCACGGACACGAAGGGACCTCGGCCCTCCGAGTCGTAAAAGCCTACATGATTCCCCGTCTTTGAGTTTCTCCCCAATCGTTTGGCATGTGCGCTTTCGTGGATCTCCTGCGGAGGTTTCCCCCATACTTAGCAGGAAAAAAAAAGGAGTCTTAGCGAAAGAACAGCGACGGCTTTATTCTGTTCAACAGGTTCACAGTTCTCGAGGTACTCTTAGGTCGGGATGACACTTCATTTTAACATCTTAAACGTAACTCATTTGACAGGAGAGGTTCAGGTGAGTCCCAGAAGGAGAATGTGAAGGATGAGGTGAAGGATGCCGGCACCACCGACACACACGACAGTCCTCGAGTCTGCGGCACCGGAGTCTTTCTTGTCCTGATTGATGACGATGAAAGCAACGTCTTGTTCCCCGTCTTGGTCGTTGTCGGCTTGCTGGGCGACTGATTCCTGGCTGCTACTCGGTGGGTTGGTCGTCGCAGACGACAAGTCTTGTGGGGTTGCTACCGGTGCATCTAAAACCAAGATCACAGCAACGAATAGATTTCATTTGGGAGGAATTAAGGGATTCGGAAGCAAGTTTATTTCGGCGTGCTTACGGTAAACGTTGACCGAAGCCCTGGCATCTCCAGCGGGATTGCTTGCCAAGCATACGTACGTTCTTAAGTCATCCCGTCGCAAATTGCCGATCTGCAACGTCACGTGCGTCTTATACGGTCCGGGTCCCCGCTGCACAACCCAAAAAACGATTGCACAAATATTCATTTTTCATGCTCATCGTGTGGACACGGGCCGAGGTTAGTGTATAGGTCCTGTCATAATTGGAGGAGATGAGAGCCGATAGACGAGGCCGCTGGACCTCCCTCCTCCCCCCCCCCCCCCCCCCCCCCCCCCCCCCCTGCCGCGGGTCCCCCCCCCCCCCCCCCCCCCCCCCCTGTGTCGCATTCATCCGTTTGAGAGGCCGATTCCACAAAGAACGATTGAATGAGCGATAAAGGGACACGCGATCCTAAGTGCATGCACAGTCAATGAACCTCATCATAACAAAGCTCTCCTCTTTCCCCTACCAAATCCTAAATGGTCTTCCGTGGATCGAAGGAGAGTGAAGAGAAGTCACGGTAAAAGTGAAGTTCGGTTGAAGATTCATTGATATCATGAAAGTATTTATTTCTGAGTGACAATTTATGATATGAAATTCTCTTGCATTTTAACCCGGACCTCTAACTCGGGATGAAGAAAGATATAGCTGGGTTTGCGTGTCAGGTAAATGGCATTTGTGTCCCCTACAATGTCAGTCGAGGATCATCAGAGCGCGAGAGCGGAGATGTGAGCGCAATCAAGCCATATCAATCGGATAACTATCGCTTTGCTGCAGCTCAAAAGAGACTGCCTTTCCCCTAGATTAGCTTCGTTATTTCTCTCATTCCTCCTTCCCCCCCCCCCTTCTCTTCCTGGAAGATCCTATCCTCCTTTCTCTCAACACGATACTGTACATACACTTTCTGTTCGTCTCTGCCATATTCGCACCTCCTTCGTCGCTATTAATAAGATTCGGCTGCAAACAAACATCCCGGGCCGTTTGTTTGCGCCGGGAATTTTCTTTCCGTTTCTAGGAGAAAATGACGTCGATCCCGTGTCAACAGTAATTTCTTCCCGATATTGAGGCCTGGTTCCGTTTGACGACCTGTGCAAAATGGAGCCTTTTCCCACGTGTCCAAGCGAGGGTGGAAATATCCAGTAGGGTAATTGGATGCCGTCGCAATCTCTTTCTTTAGTTAATTAGGAAATTCCTCCTCTTGATGAGAAAAGACCCCTAGAGAAAATGCACTCCAGTGGATTCTCGAAAGGAACCTTTGCAGCCCGATGCAGTTCTCCTCAGTTCTATTTTAAATTACAAAAGAATATTACATTTTCAACGTTCTATTAAATTCAATAATATTCTGCATATTTTATTCTTTAGAATTTCTTTTAAAATTATACTTAGGGAGCTGGGACAGACTCAGACAGACCTTTTCCGATATGGTGTAGCGCTGGGAAGACTGAATGACTTCATCCTTATCAGTGAGCCAATAGACCAAGGCCTTCGGGAAGGCCTCGACGTAGCATTCCAGCAACACGGTCTGACCCAGCGGGGCCCCGACCAGCTGATGCGGAAGCCAAATAGTCGGCCCGACTGCAAA
The DNA here is from genome assembly GCA_905338385.1 of Darwinula stevensoni. Taxonomy (NCBI): domain Eukaryota; kingdom Metazoa; phylum Arthropoda; class Ostracoda; order Podocopida; family Darwinulidae; genus Darwinula; species Darwinula stevensoni. The sequence goes on along the minus strand of CAJPEV010003097.1, from coordinate 10,565 downwards.
ATTCCACAATTCGCAATACCATACCATTATCCGGCTTCAGAACGTTTACATTCCATAGCTGACTTCCGCGCTTACATCTGACTTCGAGTAGAACCCGTTTGCTCATCGGAGGAAGAACGCCATTGGATGCAATGCACAGGTAATAGCCCATGTCCCTCCGATTGATCTTCTGTAACACCATCTGACTTCCCTCATACCTCAATACTGCAAGCAAATAAATGAGCGTTGCTCGATAACTTCTTTGGAAAAAAGCACTCCCTCTTTTTATTCATCTTAATTGTCTTGTGGTTGCTCTGAAAGTTGATATTTATTTTCAGGGAGGGGATTCACGGCTTCTTCTGTGAAAATTCGTCGAGATATGAGAGTCTAATCGTTCATCAGTCGCCCATTTCGTGAACCAAGTATCCGGATTACTCGGGCAACTCGCATGTTCTCCCATTATTCTTAGGAATTAGATTCTCCTTACCTTGAACAATGTTCACTCTTTTGCTCTTCGTCTGCGTTAATCATGCGCGAGAATGGTTCATTTCTGCCCGGAAATAGTTTGCAATGCTGGTGGTGCTAAATTTCGCAAATCCTTATGTTTCGTTCCTGATCCCACGTCCAAGTCGCATGGTTAAAGATGTACAAATCAAATATGGGATGGAAGACGCTCTTCAAACAGATTCCGAGAGTAGTCTGGGATCCGCAGCACTACGGAGGACTTAGCGTTAAGAAGTGAAGAGGCCATTTCGTGGTGCCATTAATTCATTAGGATCTATTTAAAACAAAAAAGCAGCGTGAATAAATGTCGGGAAGAGTCGCTCTTGGGCGGAGAACGAGCTTTGCGGGTTTGGCTTTGGATACATGCTAGATGAAGGCTCCCTTTATGGACGTTTGCATGGCGGCTGTTGTCTCTTCCTCTGCCGTGACCGGAGTCCATTGTGAACCAGAGCGAAGTGGAGGAGGGGTTCTTCCCTTCCCATACACTATTTAACGTAGAATGATTTCTTTCGTCCACAGGGACGATGCCCTTCCTTTTCAAAGAGAGAGAATGGCGCTTCTTGCCACCGGAGTATTTTGAGGCTGGCTCTACTGTTCTTGGGAACGAAGTCGTAAGAGAGAACGTCAGACAAGGAGATCAATCCATTTGATCCTCGTTCCACGAATTCTCGTGAGTAATTCTTTTTGGGGCCTTATTGGTTTACCTTCTGGGAGACACGACTGGATAATGGAGAATGAACTTGAGGATTTGCGTTAAAAAAAAAGGCCTCCTGATTCCTGATTCAGCCTGAGGCTGAATCAGAAATGGCTAAAAATATCCCGGAACCGGCGTGGAAATCCAGAACAAAGCGTGACTTATGCCGATTAAGAATATCATTTGAATTTACAACTGTCTCGTGTGTGCTCATTCCGAGTAAAGAAGTTCGCTCATGGACGTGACCGTACCGCTAAAGGTGCGATTCACGGCGATGCGTTGTCCGTTCTCCCGGGTCCAGTGAATGGTCGGCGGGGGGACCCCCGAGGCATGACACTCCAGCAGGACGTCGTCGCCCTCCGACACCGACACCTCGCGGCTGCTCTCCTCGTCGATGATGTTCGGAGGCACTGTCGTCGCACAGAGAACAAAGTCGCTGCTCTTAGTGAAGGGGATCTCGTGAAACTTTCAGGGAATATGGGCTTATTTAGAGAAAAAAGGCTTCTTGTGATGAAGCCATACTCCTTTCCGCAGTCCCTTTCAAATTTGAAATTGAAGATTTTCCCTACCCCCCCGGGATATTTAAATAACTTATTTTAAGGAATATATAGAAAGGTTTATCCAATCGGAATTTCTGCTATCCCTGTTGAAATATTTCGATTTCTTATGACGTCAGAATCGGATGTGAAGGAGGAACATAGTTCTTTTGTTTCCGAATGAAGACGGTGTCCCGCTGAGCGAGAGTCCATAAAAACAGTTAGAACCTATTGTCAGAGAAAAATCGCAAGTTTTCCTCGTTATAGAGCGGACTGAGTCTCCGTCGCAAGGAAACACCCCCCCCCCCCCTCCGAGTAGATTTGTCAAAGGTGATCTCGATGTACCATTAGCTTCATGGAATTACCATAGACGCCATATCGAGTCCGACTCTAATGCGACCTGTCGTGCGGAAAACCGGTTGAGCAAACGCCCTCAATATGCCCTCAACATGTTTATCGTCATGAGTGTCATCACTTGCGACGCAGTCCCATGCAATTAATTGGCATGCAAAAAAAATGGTGGGGAGCATAGTCGGGGCAATATATTGAGAAAAAGGACCGGACTTTCCCACTTTATTGATTGAATTTCTTTCTTACACTTGAACTTTGGATTCATGTTTCTAAATAAATGAAAATATCTTTGCGTTGCTCTTCCTCACTAGCCTATTCTAAATACAAATTTTAAATCTTAATAAGTAAATAAACAAAATATCGACGTATTCGTGTATTTTCCTTATTCCGCTCAAAATGAGAGTTATTCTATCACGTCCTTGAGGTGACTGTCTCGAGAAAGCGTGTAGCCAGTGATTTCCCTTACGAGGGAACCTTCGTGCTTCCTAACGATTTTATGAAGGGCATGCATGGAGAAACTAAAACTTTACGGTTTCCTTCCCAAACCGACATGCATACGGGACGGGATATGCTTTTAGCTCAGAGATGGATGAAAACCTGATAAGTAGCAGGCTCTTTTGTCTCGAGAGCAAAAGGAATCCCGGGGACGTATCGACACGGTCGTGAGGCTGTTTAAGCGGATGCGTGTTTAGAAGCCCGACGATATTCTCGACTTCGTCACAAGGTTTGTTTTTATCCTTGAACTCCCGAAGCCTACAGCATGAACCGTATCGCCCCATCGGCATGGGCCAGCTGACGCCAACGGCCTTCCTCACGTCACCAGCGCCGCGATGTCATTCGGTACGAGGGAGGCACGAGACCCACTGACCGAGTATCTTGAGCATGGCCACCTGCTTCCTCGCCGTGTCCGTGTTGATCTGACACATGTAGAGACCCCCGTCCTCCTCCTTGGCATCTCGGATGTGCAGGAACCACGTGCCCTGGTTCTCGTGGGACACGCTGATTCGGGGGTTCCGCGTGATCACGTGGGTCTGCACCGTCAGGATGGCCGAGTGATTCAGGTGGATCCAGGCGACCTGTTCGTGCACGGTTCGGTCGAGTCAGAAAAAAAACGGGATGCGTGTCGTGCATGTCATAAAAGTGAATGAAGGATATGAAAAAAAAGAGCGAATGGGAGCAATGTTTCGTCAAAACGACCTTCTCGCAGCCATAAAGCCGGGAAAAAATCACCTTGAGATAAAAAAATAAGTGAAGCAGAAAAACAAATTCAAGCCCCGCGGTCTCGTGTTACATAATCGCGCTCACGTGGCTCATGCCTACCTGATATCGGCCAAGGTCCTTGACTTCACATGAAAGCGTGACGTCTCGTCCCAGTGCCACTGCCGTGTTCCTCAGGGGCCGAGTGAAACTCGGCAGCACTTGCACGTCTGAAAAAAAAAAACAATGGGATTTCGATATTCCGGATTTTTACGGGCGCCAGGAAGGCATTATTATGAGGAACCCCGGCTCGTAAATTCAAAAACCGTCGCAATCGGACGCAGCCGCTGGCGCGATTTATGGCGACCGTTTCGTCACTTCCGCGATGGGCCAATTGATGGCGATGGACCAATTGCAGATGACGGACGAGAGGCCATTAATCCCTTTGCATGCACTTCGTTACGGCTCGACGAAATGGGAAAGAGTGATGGGAGTCTCGAGTGCCGTCATTTTAGGTAATCCGCAATATCGAGCAAATTATAAATCGCAGGGTTTAAACTATTTTGAGCCTTTCCTGACGCTTTTCGCTGAATCTGTTTCATTCTAAGAATAGATTTCATTCAGATTCTGTTGAGCTGAGAGTATGCCGTGGAGGATGAACGGCTCGAACCAGAATAATCTCGTCAAAGGCAAGAAAAAATTTATCATTAAAGAAAGAAGAATCCTGAGGAATGCGAAGGCGTAGGTGGGCTCATAAAATTAAAAAAAGGGGGGGAAAAGAAGAGGGGGGGGGGGGGAAGCGGAAAAGAGCGACAGGAAATGTGTCGCATGGCGGATTTCACCGACTTCATGCCGGAAATTCGGAATTCACTTTCTCCGGTCACGGCGGAAGGATTCTGAGGAATTCCTTCCGTATTTCGCGTCGATCCGACTCGCGACTCGCTTTCCGACCCGGAACTCATCGGGCGCGTCGACACTGTGTCGATCGGTCGAGGCGAGGTCGACCGAAAAGCCCGAAGATGCAGGCAAAAGATCTCTCCGAAAGATAATGAGGGGAAAAAGGAGTCGGCACGCACGCTGATGCTAATTGCACGACATTATGAGGGACGCACGGGGAACACGATTCCGCTCTTCCTTCCACTTTAATTGAAAATATCTGCTCCCCTCATTCGATCTTCCCCTCTTTTACGACTTCTTTTGAGGAGCGTGCTGACGTGGTGGGGGGGGGGGGCATCATGAACTCGTACAGTCTGCCCCAGTCTCGTTTTTGCAGGGTAATATGGTGCCAAGAACCGTCACCAACCAGCCGTCACCACCCAATCGTTACCAACCAACCGTTTCTAACCAACCGTCGCTTTCCGGTTGAGCATTTCATTCGAATTCAGACGGTGATTATCATCTGGAAAGGCTCAGAGTACCTGAACTTGTACTTGTACTAGAGACAGGATATTTCTTTTCTGGACTTCATTCTCCGTTAGATTTTGCGATTTTCGTCGCCTTTTGCGGCATGGGAATGAGAGGAAATTGGAGAAAAGTTCCTCAAATATCATCAAATATTAAAATTGAAATAAATGAACTTTTTTTTACCTAGTCACCAGCAAATTAACTCATTCAAGAAATGATATGTATGTGGATTGCGAGTCTCATTCGTAGCGATAAATGCAAACCCGCGAGAGGCTTCTGTGCCAATTTCCTTACAGGACAAAAAGTGCAAAGCGAAGTGCAGCAAATTCATGGTAACATTTTAATTTTTATCATAATTTATTGTTAATAAATTATGGATCCCTTCCCATTGGAGAATCTCGCAGCGCCTTTTCCTCTGAAAAAAATCTTTAAATTTAAATTTTCTCATTCGCACAATTATTTTTTTTTAGCGTGGATCTAGATTTCGCAGTCCCGCAAGCCACGCGAAAACTGTGCACAACCGGATCTCGCGGATTCTCTTTGGCACGACACGCAATTTCGCAATGGCACTCTATCATCGATACCGAGGGAGTCATTACGAGATTCCGTTGCGCACATGTGCGTCTTTCAAACTTTCACTTTCACTCGTCACACTTTCGGATCCGTCGCTTCCACTTAGAGGCATTCCACATGTGTCTCATTCTTTCGCAAAAGTTCTTTTGAAATGTGCGTGGGACAGATTGCGCTTTTGAATCTCCTGATACTCAGGCATCAGGTATCAAGTATTGTGTATCAGGTGACGTTGCATGGATAAAAAAAAAGCAGAATGTCGCCATGCCAAAACCGTAGCGATGCAAAATTATTTGCTGAATTTGGAGCTCACGACAGGCAACGAAGATGGGGTTCGTCGGAAGCTGGGAGAATTCCGCGCAAAAATCAAAGTTTTCCCGCATTTTCCCCCGATCGCGACATCTTGATCGCCTCGCCATCTCGAAGGCATCGTTCGTGCATTTTTTAAGGGCCTGTTATTATTTTACTTGGTCGCGACGTGAGATCCTCGGTCGCTCTTCGTTTTCGCCGCTTCCTGCATTGCGTGAGTCCGGGTTTACGAGTTTTTTTTTACATCGAAATTTTACGTCGAAATGTGATTTTCAATTCGCCGAGAGTCTTGCGACACTCTCGTCCTCAGGCACCCGGTGCAATGCAAGGTGAAAGCGGGGGGGGGGGGGGGGGGGGGTGGGGCACGTGGGGGGGGGGGGGGGGGGGGGGGGGGAGATCGTCGCTCTCGGTGCTGTCAAGTGCATCCGGCAACACTGCCATTCACTACATCCGGCAACCCTGCCATTCCCCCTGCGGTTTTGGCTCGTGTCTTCTCAGATGTCGGATACTTTTTTGTGGTTTTGGATCGTAACCTCATGTATCAAGAAACCCGAGGCCGGGAAGTAGCCGACAGTCGAGTCCAACTCAGTACTTCAGCACTGAAGTACTCATCAAACTTCGCATTGATGGAAGGTGTTGCCAAATACTTGGAAACCTTGGCCTCGTGCCGAGTGGGGAACCACGCTGATTCCCTTTTCAGCGGTATTATCCAGATTATCCTGCCGCGGAGCTCCGGTGCAGACCCAGGTGAAATTTAAATTTTTCTTCGATGTGATTTATCTACTTGGTATGATTGGGCTTCTTGTTTGATTATTTATTATTTTAATTTTAAATGTATTCCTTTTTTTTTGCCCCTGGAGTAGCAATCCATTCATTCTCGGAGGAACGAGCGGGAAAGAAACTGTAAGTCTTACCAGCATAATTTTTTAGTTGCACCCTCGAACTGTAATTAGGAACTAAGTTGTCTAATATTTACTGCAATAAATTTCTTAATAACGAAACTGAAGTTTTCGTTATACCTCTAAGATACTCTGGAGATGCACTCAGACCATAGGGGTCTGAAAGTACCAGTACTCTTGCAAGCGTACTCTTAGAAGCTTAAGCCCGCGAGTGCAAGTAGGCATCAAGTCGTTTGTCGACCTGATGCCTCCTTGCCGCGCTTCATTTCCTCGTTTTCGTGTTGCAAAAGAGCGGCTGATTAGAGCAGCTGATGACACGCGATCGCCGCGAATTTTATATTCACTTATTAATATGCAATATGTTCTGCGTTGACAGCGCCGAACCGATGCGGAACGATCGAAAATCTCGCCTGACGTCATCGTCCGCGATGACGTCACGGATTTCACGCGGCCGTCACAGGGAACGATCGAGAGGAGAAAAAAAGGAATAAAAAATTCAGTCCTCAACTCCGATTACGAAGGTCGTTCAATAAATAAAGAGACTTTCACGAAAACCATTATATTCCTTTTTTGGACCCGAGCGCAAATCACTCCAATCTAAGGCAGACGAATTTTTGACGAACCCTCGCAATATTTATTTCTGTGCCTGGTAGACGGCGTGCGTTGGAATAAGTGGCAAATCTATTCGGACTTTTTTTTACTGCAAAAAAAAAAAAAACAGGTGCTATTTACTTCTCGTATCGGCACGATGTTCGTGTGTGAGACTCACATCCCCAACCGTTTGGCCAATTGGTTCCAAACGGCCAATTGGAACCGAAGGCTAACGTATCCTCTTATATCGGACCAGACGCGTCGAGTTTCTCGCAACAGTTGTGCGGTTGCGATCATTCCGTTTCAATCTTGTCGCCAAAAAAAAACTCGCGACTTTTCCGAACGAATGGAGAATAAAATAATTCAACAGAATTTGCAGATACATTTTGCAAATGCCAAAATATGGCCTGCGCACATAAGCGACTAGATTTCGAATAAGAAATAATAGTCATAAGCGAAGCAAAAAACGGTCTGCTGATTTTTTTTGCCATCTTTTTGCACGGAGAAGGAAAAAAGTGGTTCTTGTGTTTTGCAGCCTCGATCTTTCACTTCAAGTTTTCTTCGAATCCTTTCAATCCCAACGTCCTTGACCCATTCCTGATGCATTCTTGAAAAGACGAAAAAAATTATTAATTAAAACCCTCTTTTCCGTCCAGGCTTTTCGCGAGATTTTCCCTGCCGATATCGCGGCTTCCAACCATTTTCGCCAGAAATTTATTTGTTGCAAATTTTTAAAACTGCAAGCGCTTGCCTTCTTGAAAATTTTCCGTCAAACTGAGTTCGGACCATCGAACACCCCGTGACAACTTCTGAGTCCTTTTTCCCCTGTGAGCTTTCTGATTTTCATCACAGTTTTGGAGCACCTTGTTCCTTAGGTCGAATGTTGGGCTTTTTTTTAGTCAATGAAATTTTTTGAAGCCTTAAGCCTTAAGCTTTAAGCTTAAAGTTCAGCTTTAAGGCGAATCTTAACAGGTTCCAATGGTGCACGGAAAATATATATTCTTGGCGAAACTAAAATTGCAGAGTTCGGCCAAAAAAATTAGCGCGTCTGTCTGTCGAAATCGTTCCGATTCTATTTAAAATTTTGTCGTCGTAAGTTCAGCATTCTTCCTTACTTTCAGCGTCTCTCTCACGCATATGCACTTCATCTGACGAAAATAAAAAAAGGTTGGTGTGGATCCGGTGGATTCCGTCGCCCCGTTAGTAACGAGTAGCCGCCGTGTACACAATCGAACTCGCATCTCGCTATTCAGACGCACTGGGTACACAGCCGCTACGAAAGTTGCAGGTAGCACGAACGAGGATGGCGAGGCAATCGACAAATTTTCCATTATAGATGCAAAGGGAACATCCGAATCGCGTCCTCTGTCTAAGAGTTTCAAGCTATTTTGGTGTCACTCAAGTACGAAAATTTCATGGAGTGGAATCCCCAACGAGACCGGGCCCCGATCATAAACGAGGAAACAGACTCACCGGCGTCATGTCGGTGCCTCCTGTGATCAGAGAGGGAACCAGGCTGGAAGAGGAAGAAGAGAAGCAGCGCCCAAGGTGTCATGTCTGGGACAATTAAGAGGCTGGATCCGGAATGAGAGCAACAATGAATGATGGTCATTTTAAGTCTCCCTCCTCGGTCGCGGCTTGCGCCGTGGCCTCGCTCGCCCCCTCGTCCCCCCACGACGGCGGGGCAGGAGGAAGAGCCAGTGCGCATGCGCGAGATCTCCCCTCGTCCGACCCATTACTGCGGGGCAGGAGAGCCAGTGCGCATGTGCCCTGATCTCCCCTCGTCCTCTTCTCCCTTCTCTCGATCCTAATAGGATCGGGGCAACCGAACGAGGCCGATTAACATCAACACCGTTATCCCGGCACATATCTACCGTCTTTCCGTCCTAATCGGATCTGCACGAAGTGCCATCAAGCTGTTGATTCTACGCAGAGTCGTCGATATGGGGAAAATCCCGGCCGATTCATCCGAGTGCAGATGGGGTCATATCCTGGGTAGATGGACGCGCGGGGAAAAAGTTCATTTTTCAGCCTGAGTGTATCGCGGATGGAGTATCCCCATAGGAGGCCGGCGCCCTTATCTCCGAGATAGTCGTGGCACAGTGTGACATATAGGGTGAGAGGGGAAGAGAGGAAAAAAAAAAGAAGTCTTACACATGATTCTATACGTCTTTCCCCCTCTATTCACGAGAGGGGAGAAAAAGTGGAGGCAATCAATCTGTTTCCCACCGTCGGCCCGTACCAAAAGCTCGAAACGGGACCACTCAGATTGGCAAGTTTGCGAGATGGATCCCCAGATTATGGCGAGGCAGGTGGCTGAGCGGAGGGGAAGGATTCTATATGGAAAAAGATATTGATCCCCCCTTGGAAATAGGACTGCGTCTATCCCCGAGAGAGTCTCCCTCTCTCATCCGGATTCGCTTAATTAGAAAAGCATCTCAATCATCCGCCCCCCAGGCGCTTTCAATTTCAATCACGGAACTGATCTATCATCTCACGTAGACCGGCTTGCGTAATGAATAATCCGGGACAGCTCGATCCGGGACATCCCGATCCGGGACAGCTCGATCGTTCCGGGTTCCCCTTTGAATCCAGTCGGATTGAATGGAATTGAGCCAGACCCGCTTTTTCTTTATTTATCTCTCCATCCGAGAAGATTGGGCAACGATTCCTCTTTCGACACCTTGATTTATATTTAAAAGGCTCTTTATTTTTCAGTGCGGCTTGTGATACCCCCGAAGGTGTCGATTTAAAGCTTTTATCTGCTGTTTCTCTTTGCCTTACTAATTATTGAATCAAGGAATCCAAATTAGACCTTTACTTGTCCAAGTAACAAATATACTTGCTGTTTAGACGTTACGTTTGCCCCAAACTAAATGAAATACTGTCACGTGGGCAATATAGTCGCGGACAATGAAATTAATCGTCTGAAAAAAAAGGGTGCTACAGGCAATTATATTAATTACCAGCAGAAAAAAAGTTGGGACTCTCTCGTGACACAGAACCTGTGTTGATTTAATGTGTTAAAATATATATATTCTGGATTCTTCGGTTGATATTATAGCATAGTTTAGCGCATTTTTTTTAAAGACAAGTTGTGCTGCACAATCAGCCTGAGGAGAAACGCTTTGCCCTCTATCGCAATGCTTCTCAACCTTTTTTCTTTTATTTCACGGCACACTTTCAAGTTTGCTCGATCCTCACGGCATACCGAATCAAATGTCCCGATGTCGTGCGTATGATATTTTCATTACCCACTGATCAATTCGACCGACGTTCGTCAGTCGTAAGCTTGAGAATGATAAGACGCAGTGATATTCTTTTCCTATAATTCCGAAAATACTGCGGCACATCTGGGACTCAGTCGCGGCACACCGGTTGCGAAGCACTGCGCTATCGGGAGGCGAGAAAGCCACCGGCGGGTCGCATGGCCGGATGGCGGGTCGCATGGCCGGATGCTGGGTCGCACGGCCGGATGCTGGGTCGCATGGCTGGATGGCAGGTCGATGTCAGGCCGTGCGACCTAACGGT
>CAJPEV010003096.1:0-34838 GCA_905338385.1 Darwinula stevensoni | reverse complement strand
CCCCCCCCCCCCCCCCCCCCCCCCCCCCCCCCTTTTCCCCTCGATGTCATTTTGACATTGAAAGACAGACGGCCTTGAAGGCTAGGGCGTTCGCCCTCGGCGATCCCGAGCCCCAAATGAGGCCTGCCTTGAATGGAGCTCGCAGTTCTGGGCGATTTTCGCCGGTTAGGCGTGGAGAAACCTCTCCCGCTTTTTTTCTTTGGAATGCTGCAATTCCATGACGGACGAAAACGGATGGCAATTGTAACCATTCGGCACTCGAAGGAAGAGGGCACGAGGCATATCACGGCTTCGTCCTACCATCATTCATCATTCTTCATTGTCGTTCATCGCAACGTGGGAATGGGTGGGGAAAAAAAGCTCGAAAAAAAGCTCAGGAGAGCCCTGCATCGCTCACGATCTTTGGCGGACTCAGTTCATGTAATACTGAGCCGTGAGTCACAAAGCTTCGTGATGTAGTACCGTTTAATATATACCTACTGATTACCAAATGCCAAATACCAATTACCAATTACTAAAACTAATACGAGACTAATTACCAAATATCGATTACCAACTTGTTTGGCGCTGGCACTGCCCCCAAGGCAGCTTCATTCCTCAATCTGGTTCGTTTGGTGATGGCCATAGCTCACGGACAGAGGTGAGGGTGAGGACATCCTCGGAGTCCGAGAGGTTCGCCTTTTCGATGCGGCCACCACGGTCTGCCAGGGCAGACCGGAGTTCCGAGTCGAACGAGCGCGCTCTCGGGTCCTTGAGCCAGAGGCGGCCTTGCCCGAGTCCACGAAGCGGAATGTCGGCCTCTTCGGCGCTCTCCCGATGCTTCTCGCGAACGGCGGAGGTTTCCGTCTTTTAACCTGGAATTTTTCGGTCGGGGCTTGGAGGAGCGCTGGTTCCTTCCGACGCCAGCACTGACTAAAACATCCCAAAGTACATTCTCATTTTAATTATGTATCCTTCGGATTGGAACGATTCGCGAATATCGCTCTGGACTCATCCGCGATTGCACCCGGACAGCAAGAACCAGGCCGAGACGGGGTGGAGATCATCAACGGGGTGGTGCACGTCCGCCCCGGCGGAGGATTCGTGCCGAACTTCCACCTCTTCCGCAAGGTGGAGGTGAACGGGAATGGGACCATCCCCCTCTACTCATATCTCAAAGTGAGTCGGCTTCCTTTCGCCCTCCGCCCTCCATCTACCATCCACCCTCCATCTACCATCCACCCTCCATCTACCATCCACCCTTCATCTACCATCCACCCTCCATCCTCAGTTGCTGCTTTAGAAAGATTCTGAAGGGAAGGAAGCTCGTGCGTCTCGTTCGCGGTCACGAAATGATGATAAATATAATAAAGAGATGGCAGTGTGAGGATCGAATTGCAGAGACGGGCGAGGGAACTGTGGTGGATTAGTGGATGGAGACGGTGAAGAATGCAGGGCCAGGCTTCATAGCAGAACAGTCTCGCTAAACTCATGTTGAGCCCTTTTGGGAGACGGCGCGTTCGAAATTCCCCCTCGACCGAGAATTTGCCCGCTGAGCAATCCGAAGAGCATTCATCGTGGAGCAGATGACGTCAGAACGGAAAAATGACAGTTCCGATAAGTTTTTAAATTTTTTTTTTGTTCCTACCGCCAGAGCGTGTGCCCGACGGCGGTGAGCGGATTCCGCGAGAAGGAGCGCCTCTTCTACGACTCCTTCGACAGCAGCGACATCCGCTGGAACTTCGAGAAGTTCCTCGTCGACCGCGACGGGAAGCCCTACAAGCGGATCTACCCGGACCAGCTGCCGGAGACGCTGCAGGGCGACGTCGCGAGGCTGGTGCAGACGGGCGCCCGAGCCGAGACTACGTACCCCGAGTACGGCGACTATGGGGGCCGGATGCCATCGCTGCACTATGTGTAAAACTTAAACCTCAACCTGTTAAACCTGTTAAAACCTCGTGTTTAAAAATATGGGGGGGGGGGGAGAAAAAAAATTTACTACGCTGCCAACACTCCTTCCTGAGCAATGCATTCCATGGAATAACGAGAAAAGAATTCCGGATCAGGTCGATCAGAAGAATGACGGAACGTTCGGAAAACTCCTCCGGAGTCGAAATGTCCCCGAGGCGACGGCGCAATGAGAGAATTTCCATCTTGATCGTGCGTTCAGGTTCTCTCCTCTGCGCCGGGATTTTTTGATCGGCCTTTCCCGAAATCTCTTTTTCTCCGTTTTCAGGTTGCTCCCGTCTTTCTCTCGATGTCGCCTTTATTTCTGCAATAAAGGACCATTTGGTTCTAAAGCGGTCTTGACCTTGGCACAGACGAACATTGCTTTGAATTTTTCTTCCGTCTAGCGGTAAATAGGACCGATTTCATGCCTTCAGTTCTTTGTCATCGTTCTTATCGAATTCCTTTCCAAGGCGGTTGAAATTCCCCCAATTTACGCAAATCTTTTTTTTTTTTCAGGTGAAATTCACACAAAAATTAGAGTTCCGGTAACTGAACCCTGAAAAAAAAAAGACCAATGCAATTGAATTACCTGGTCTCACGGAATGACCAGATCAGAAGCAATTTAAAACGAAAGGTCAACAGGAAAGGTCAACAGGAAAGGTCAACAAAAAAGGTCTGCAAAAAAAAAAGTCCAAGGAGCCCCCGTGCGACCGGAGCGATCCCAGGACCGTCTACGAGTTCCGATAGGAGCTCCTCCGCGCGTCCAGGAATGTCAGCCACGTCGAGTTCCCGCGGAAGGTCTGCCCGCCCGTTCGTGAGGAGAAAAGAAATAAGCCTTCATTTTTCCTTAATGCAATTCTCTGCATCGGTAAATACAGACTTCACTCGTTGAGACTGGTTTTATCCTGCGCTTCCAGGGAAGGAAAAATAATTTGTTTGCTCTTCGAACTCGCAAACGGGACTAGGAACTTCCGGGAAAATTATTCTCAATAGAAATGTTCATGCACGAAGATATGCATAGTTTCTCATATTTCAATACATGCCATCTTTCGTGCACTCGTCGAAAAAAATGTAAGGAGTAGCCCAATCTTGATTAAATTGGGCGCACAGCTGGTAGCAGAAGAAATTCAAGGGAGCAGAGTTCATATTCCCGGAAGAAACTCCCGAAACGCTCAAATTTAAATGTGAACGTTTGCGCCGTACCAATCGCCGGAAACGAACAACGCGGAACAGAACCTCTGGAAAATGTGAGGAAATCGAGCAAGGTTTTCAAGGTCACGGTCAAGCAGTGCAGAGAAAGCCTGCCGAACGACTGAAGAACTTGAGGCGGCGCCAGAGAAATTGCAGGTTTCCTTTCTTCTTTCGGCCCTTCGCTATTTGGGCCGTTTCGAATGTTTAACCGCGAAGGGAAGAAGTCCCTGAAGGCAATTTTTCATTAATTAGAAAACTTTCGCTCACTTATTTCAGTCCTCGGCAAAGAAATGTTAGTCAATCTGCTAGCATAGAGCCCAAAAACTGAAAGTTAATAACCCTTCGCATTCAATTGGCTTACACGAATCCTTAGGGTCAACCAAATCCAGTCTGTCACTTTCTTCTCCTTCACTTCGTTCATATGTTCCCGGCTTAGTTTCAAATTTTTTTTTTTAACGAGAACACAATTACTAAATACATAAGAACCAACAATTTTTCGGATTGAGTTTATTCCTCAAATACCTCTAAGACGTTCACTAAATAAGGGTTCCACATACAGGCCTCCAAGCGTGAACTCCGCCCTTGGGGAATCTGATACGCCGCGAGGAGATCTTCCATATTTTAAATCATACTTCACCACTGCTTGAGCAATCAACGTGAAAGCTATCCATCATGGCAGAAGCGGAGAAATTCGCGTTACACTTTCACATAATGCATAATGTTCTTGACAATTTTCACATTTTCATACCCATTTGGGACGTGGAAGTATAGGGGTTATCTATCAACTATCATCACAAGTGACTTCATTTTCCTTTTGCTTCAGGACTGTCTGGCTCTTCACTTAATAGTGAATGCTATAGCTGCTACTGATGATTATTTGATCAAAATTGCATAAATAAAGGCTAATACATGACAGTCTAAACTGGAAAATTTGGCGAAAACGATGGGAAATATTAATATTTAAAAATAGTACCAAAGATGAAAAACACTGATATGGATGCCTTCACCATCCCACATTTCCACAAGACCTTGGCGACAGACCCCCCGACGCGTCCACGAGCAGCCCCGATCAATCATCTCCAACGTGGTAGGACTTGACCAACTTCCCCACCACCCCAATGTTGGCACACAGGAAGGCGAGACTCTCGATCCACACGTACAGGTAGACGTTGCGGCCCTCGAACTCGAGGAAGTACGCCGGCAGGAGCCACGACGCCTGGGCGAACCCCCAGATCACCACCAGCACCGCCGCGTGCAGGACGCTGAGCCGCAGGCGCGGGGCGACCAGCGGGAGCAGCGCCAGGTACCACAGGAAGTACTGGGAGGTCACGACCTTGTTGAAGGTCACGAAGACCACCGTCTGCAGGAACAGGCTCAGGTGGAGCGTCGCCGGCCGGTACAGCTCCAGCGCCGACTGCAGGACCAGGACCGCCTGGGGCAGGAGCAGGACGAACGAGAGCAACCGCGGTGTGTCGGGCAGGCTGAGATACAGCAGGTAGAAGAAGGCCGAGAAGTTGTGCCTCGTGTCTCGGCGCATCACGTGATACAAGTACGTCTCGTGGACGAAATCCCATCCGTACGACGCGTAGAAGGCGACAAAGAGAGCGAGAAACGTGAGCACGGTGAAGAGAGTGAGCTTGACTTGCTTCCGGTTGGGAGGGAAGAGCGCCCTCTTCCAGTCGCACTTCGAATCCGACAGGCTGAGGTACAGCGGAAGGGAGTAGAGGACAGGGAAGATCTTGAAGTGAATGGCCAGCCCCAAGACGAATCCCTCCTTGACGACCTGCCCTTTCTGGTGGAACCAGACGGTCGCCAGGGTGAGGAGAGCGACGAGGGAGTCCGCGTTGCCTCGACTCGAGACCACGATCGGGAGCGGGTTGTAGAGCCACAGCCAGGCGCACCGGGTCGCGGTCTTCGTTCCGTGCCGGTCTCTCAGCATGCGGTGGATGAGGTACCCGCAGAGGATGTCGGCCAGGCAGAACAGGGCCTTCCCGAAGTGGGGGCTGAGGAGGAGGTTGGGCAGCATGAGATAGGCCAGGAGGGGGGAGTAGCGGTAGGTGTGTCGGTCGTAGGGCGAGCCGCCTTCGTGGACGTGCCGAGCCGCGTCCGTGTAGACGTGGTAGTCCACGTCGGTGTATTTCACCAGGAACTGTTCGTCTTGCAGCTTGCCGTAGTACACGAGGCCGAGCCGGATGGCCAATGCGGACGAGGCGTGGAACCAGAACGACATGTCGACTAGAATTCACTACAATCGGGTGCCGAGCTTCACGGCAGCACTACGGATACACGATACGAACGCCTCGAACTCCTTCGCACACGCATCCTTCCGCACGTCCAAGTCCAGCGACACGCACTTCGCATAAGCGCTC
This sequence comes from Darwinula stevensoni, assembly GCA_905338385.1. Taxonomy (NCBI): domain Eukaryota; kingdom Metazoa; phylum Arthropoda; class Ostracoda; order Podocopida; family Darwinulidae; genus Darwinula; species Darwinula stevensoni. The sequence goes on along the minus strand of CAJPEV010003096.1, from coordinate 29,349 downwards.
GCTTGCGGCGAGCATTCCTGCAGCAGACGCGGGTAGGAGCGCATTCGGGCGCGGGCCGACTGCACCGACTTCATCCCTCGGTCCGCTTGGGATAGTCCATCGGGTTGGTGAACGGGACCCCGATCCCCAGCGGGTTCATCCGGCGCTTCGTCCCCTCCGGCGGCCGCCCCTCCACCAGGTCCCGGAAGAAGAGCTCGTAGATCGGCCGGCTGAAGACGATCCCGAGCACGACGGCCGTGCCGATCGCGACGAACGCCCGCGGGTTCCGGTACGCGAAGCCGACTTTCTTCGAGTCGTACTGGAAGCGATCCGATTTCCCGCTGCCTCGGTTCTGGAAGTCTTCGGGGCTCTTTGGCATCTGGGCTGCTTTCGCCCTGAGACCTTGCAGACGGAGAGAAAATTTTCTTCCACATACTCAATTCGATGCAAGAAAATGTTAACTTGTGATGTCTACTTAGAATCTAACATGTCAGCAGCAGTACTTTAACTCCTAATAGGCTGACCGATAATCCTAGTATTCATTCAGGCGAGGACATTATGTTTCAATGAGCGAAACAAATGAAGCCATATTCAATGAAATGTCAAGACATAGGCAAATGGCACATGGGATAATAAAAAAAAGCTTTGGCTCCAGGTCTTCCAACATCAGGCTAACGGCAATAAAGTCTTTCGGCCGGCATCAACACGACAAACAGAAACCGTGTACATAAAACCCCATTTTTGCCCCTTACAAATGAGTAAGGCGTTTCTGTCAGGATTCACTATGATGAAGGCTTGCCTCAAGCCATCAAGAGGCATTTTCCATCATGATAACCTGTATCAAAGTTGAGCACTAACATAAAATATGACAAGCCAACCCCTCTCAGAGATATAGATCTCAAAAAAAGATTCAATGGAGATTAGACAGTAAATTATGATGTATATCTTCCCGGCCGCCTTCTTTGTGCCGTCCAGGAAGGCATCTAACCTCGTCTCAAACAGTTAAAAATCCCCAGCGGCAGTGGCTTCGCTCGCAGAGAAGCACGCGTGCCATCGTGTGCCCTGCGATCATTCGCACAAAACAGCGACTCCCTTTTTTACTACAATTTTTCTGCCTGTCCAAACAAAAGCCCTTGTTCTTCCAATCTGTTCCCATTGGGTAGAGACAAGAAGAGTCTCTCTGCCGTGCCCTGCCCCCGCTTCACTGACGTATCGTACTACCGCGTTCGATGGGCCCACACGCTAAAAGAAAGTGGTGAGGCTAGCACCTGCTGCACACTGTCTCTGCAGAGCATAATGATGCTCACAAAAGAGATGGCTGGATCAGAAAATGCATCTCGGGGACAGGCACGGGACGAACGAGACGAAGGAAGAGATTACACGTGCTTCACTCAAGAAATTATCCAAAATACTTAAAACTGGGTTCAGTCTCAAACTTATTTAGTTTAGTGTGACTTTAAAGGAGTGATGAGTAACCCGCAGGCCACACGTGGCCTGCAAGGTCCTAGTGTGCGGCCCGTGGGGCTCTGTCAACTGAATTTTTTTTTCCTGTCACCTGCCATGCAGAGCAGAGCGTTCAAGGATTCCATTGTCCATTGCAGGAGAAATGCAAGCAATAAATTAAACATCAAATTTATATTTCCACCACAGTTGCGAATATCCCTTCACTTTCTTCTTGGTTAGTGCATGACTGCTCCCTGAGCAAGCACCTTGTTTGGTATTTTGCTCGGTAAAAAGATGAGAAGAAATTTCAAAATTAGTTAATGTAAATCATTACCATATACTATTTTAGTACCTGATTTAATAAGCCAGGCTTAGAATTATTTTGGTACTCAGAAGGCATAAAACCTGTAATTCAGTGGGGGGGGGGGGAATAGATGCAGCCTGCTGGGAACCTCAAAGGTTCATTTGCAGCCTGCAGGCAGAAAAGGTTGCTCATCGCTGCTTTAAAGTATGCCTAAACTGAAAGGTATTGTCTGATAGCTGTTGTTTTCCTTAAATATTCTAATATAATTATAATAGTCACAATATGAAATCAATAAGTAATATACATGCCAGTGGTTCTCCCAAGGTGTCTTTACAAACATCACAGGCAAGCTTTCATGGTTTTACATGTTCATTTTTGCTCATGGATGAAGGTATGATGGGATAGTAATGTTTCTCATGATATTGTAAGATAAAACTTGGTGCATCTTCACACCATTCAGTGGTGTTCTGATGCATACCAAAGGTACCATGAATCTAAAGTGAATGCACTGCAGGATATACTCAGCAGTTAAAAACAAGAGAGAGAGGACATGGAGAAAATGTGGGCCTGCAAGCAACACAAGACTGCAGAAATTTCTCAAATCATGAGGAATAGGCTGGAATCATTAAGGATACATTTCCATTCACCATTCCATTTGACCTCTTCCCCAATTCCCTCTTCCACCAAATGCCCCAACTTCTGCCTGGAAGCGCACCACCGAACACCCACCAGTCGCACGAGACTCGGAGCGAGCGGTAACGTGTATGCATCAGGGCACGTCGGAGCAATGCTCCACACGAGTTCGAGTCCCCAGGCTACAATTTGGCCCTTGTGCATGACATTTCATTGTTTTGGCACAGCTTAAGCAAAGAAGTTAAAAAGTCAAAGAAGTCAATTTCTTTTTCTTTTTCCAGCTTCCTACTTAATACATATGGATGTAAATATATTTGCATGCTGTGCCTACAAGAATGACACCTCTCCTGGGATAACTGTTCAAACTAAAGCAGAGCAGTTCCTTTAACTTTTCTTAGACCTTGAATTCTCGAAAACCTTAATCCAAAGTGGTCAGGGAGTTCCATCAAGCATGCTGCTTTTGCAATACTTACGATAATTACTATTGGTTCCACATTGTACTCAAATGCGAGTTTCTGGACCTAGGCCTAGGCTAGTCCCCAAATGTTCCCAATACGCATGCCACAACTTTAGGCCTAAGTTAAATTGCACGTGGCTAAACAGAGGAATACCAAATTCAATCGCTTCAGTCTCGGCCAGCACTACCTTGCAATCTGGTCCATGCACAAACCATGTACGCTACGTGATCAAACGACCAGAACTCTAATTTCTCGCGACCACCACATTCACAATCCCCCAGCGACTCGCTCTCCGGTCGATGCCCATGCGGTTCCACTGTGGCGTCGGCCATTTTCTTCAGCAGTGTTGCCAGATCTTCGTTGATTTAGGTTTTTTTTTCTTTTGTGGAGGAACTCCGACCGCGACATGTTTCTTTCACTTCTGATCTATTTCCTTTGTGCCTTTGCTTAAATGAAAATGCGGGGGTATTTTCCTAAATAGCGCTTGCATGGAAGACTGACTGAGTCAGTCAACCTCAGAGAAGTTTTTTCTATGAAGAAAGTGTTGTTTGCAACGCCAACTTTACATCGCCAACTTTACATGACATTCTTCCATTTATTTTAGGAAACAAAAAACAAAACAAAATCATAGATTCACCTTCGTGATTTACTGTCCTATTAACTGTTGTGTTTAAACACAACAGTTAACAGTACTTGGTACCATCCCAGACAGTTCTCCAAGACGTCAGGAACAGGCAGGACCCTGCCTTAAGGCGTAATTTCCTTAATTGGAAAACTTTCGGTAAAACGATCTTCTTTCACAGTGCGCACGGCGGTTGGACATCGAGGTGGGTGAGGACCATACACCCACCCATGCGACGAACCTCCTTCCCTTCTCTGTGTCTCACGCGCGGATGGCCAGGGCTGCGAAGAACCACTGCAGCGACGGGGAGGGGCAGGAGAGGATCCTTCCCCTGCCGAGGATCCCAACATGTCAAATAACTTCCTCGCCAGAGCAGACTGTTGCACCGAAGTGCCGTCGAGAAATCCAATTTTTAATTCTCGTTCCTCCGAGGCTTCCAATCGCCAATCACCAATCCAATCACCTTCATGCAATGCTGACAGGCGATTTAAACATTTTAAAACAGGCTGGGGATTGTAGCATCAACAAAACTGGGAATTACGAGGAATGATATTTATTACTTGCTGGGACCGAGTGAAGGCAAATGACACACTTCCGGACGAGACAAATAGAATACAAATAAAAACTTTCTCCACAAACGAAGTCACAACAGCAATACTCTCAGCTCTCTTTGGTACCGCGTCTGGGCGCAGAAGGCACTCCGAAGATTCTTTCCTCGCCGAGGGGCCAGCCTCTGCGACCGCCTTCTGGCCTTCGCCGCCTTCTGGCTTTCGCCGCCTTCTACCAACCAGGCGCGAGTAACAGTTCTCGATTTCACTCGGCTAATTGAGTCAAATGCTTCTGAGTTGATTTTGCCCCTCTTCAGTTAATGAAGGTCGAGTAAAATATATTAATTGGAGATTCAAATAAAATAGTCTGGGAACAATTTAAAACATGACTAAATTGAACAATAGTCTTTTTTGTTCCGAGCTCCCCATGAGGGAGCGGTCATTCAAATTATTTTCACCTTTCTTGGCATCGGGAGTCCATCGATGTCATTCTTGGCTCTACTCATTTGTCACATAAATAAGAGCAATGGAAAACGAAGGACATGAAATATGAAACTCCAAAGCTACTTGCAACATGAACATCTACGAGGGGAAGGGGAAGACAAATGGCTGATGCTGAAAATGACCAAAATAAGCCTTATCCACCGTGGGAAACAAAACTGGACCTGCACTGGGCCGATACACAACACTGCCAGTTCATGTTCCATCTTGCATGCACGATGAACAAATGGCCTGGTTTTTTGTTGTTAGCTCCTTGGCATTGAAGTCTTGCAAAAAAAATGCAAGTCTCTCATATTTCAATATGAAAAAAAAGTGGGAATCACCGAACACCAGACATTCCTCGAGGATGAGAAGACATCTTGAGAGAATCGTTCAGATCGTTTGTTCTAGAACACAGCATCCAATTTTATTTCTTAATTCCCAAATGCAAATACTTTCTTTGATAATCTGCAGAAGCAATGATGTATCTGTACCTCCAGAAAATACATAAATAAATAAAATACTGACCCTGATCATTTCAGGAAAAAAACAAAAACCAGATTGATATGGTTAAGGAACAGGAATAATCCGACTCAGTTTTGGATATATTAGCAGGAAAAACAAGACTTTTGCTGCAAACTGTTCAATCGCTCACAGAATCTTGAGAATCGCTCGCTGCTATGAACACACCAGTCAGCAACTTAAACTGCCAGTTTCATTCTAGCAACCATAGTTAATTCCTGGAAGCGAGAAAAAAGGCTGCAAACGGCAGCACAGACAAGGCTGCCAGGAAATCGCACAAAAATCTCGCATCTGCAAATGCGCGAGTCGCACTCCCCCCAAAGTTGCTTTCATCAGTCTTCCATTGAGTCTCCAAATAAAAGTTAGACAAGATAGAATATTCGGTGATGCATTCTTCTATCTTGGGAAAATACCACTTAAGAGATGAAATCGTACCAGAATGTCTATGTTGACAGAATGAACCTTTCTGCAACTGACTTCAGACAGCACAGAAATGATTATACTTGCATACTATAGTTAGTAAGATATTTTCAGTCCTTCTCTTGGAACATCAGAAGGAGAGCTATCAGCAATGCATTCTCGACACTCAGCAAATCACAGATTGTGGTGAAAACCCTACATACATGCAATGTGAGTATATAAAGCACCAGTCCTTCCAACAGGGCAAAATCAACCCAAAAAACATTGCTCTGATGTTTTCGGTCATGGACTTGCTCTATCGGGTCTTCCAACACGAAATGGCTTTTTGTGGCTCAATAACATTAGGATGCCAAATGAAAAACCTGCTCAAGACAAAAGTCTTCAAGAGTGACTCAGACCCAGTTGCGAATCTCGACATACCAGAGGCTGGCCCAACTGGCTCCAGACATTGATTACCCTTTGCACATCATACCGACCATCATACACAGGGGAAACGTGCAGCAGGGGACTCACACATAGGAACAAGACCTCAACTCCATCTGCACATGGAATAAATAAAATGAGAATCCATCCAAGGTCCTCGAATCACGCAGGGGTAGGATCTTCACGCAGGCTATCACATATAGGAAAATAACTTTTTCAGTCGCTCCCAACGGGAACGTGGAAAGCCGCGGCGTGTGGAAAGCCGAACGGCACATCTGAAGGAGGATGCCGAGAACTCCATCGTGGGAAGAAAGCACCTGGGATGTTCCACAGAATTTGATATGAAGTCATGACATCGACTGTGCCGATCCTTGAAACTTTTGCCTGCGAGTTCAATTCTGCCTCTCGCGTTCTTTCAGGCTTGCATGCACACAAAAAGAGATCCTTATTGGAATATATATGCAGGAAAAACTTCCCATGTCAATAAGAACCCTTTAGCATTTATATTATGATAGGTAAAGCTGTTTTCACCAGACCTGATCTCATAACTAAATGGATAGCTTCTGCAAGATTTAGCAATATCATTTTAAGAGCATATTGCACCACAGAGAATCGGGATTTGGCACCGATGCCGGCAGAGTTCGCTCCTCGTCGGGTCGCGGACGACTCCGCTGACATGCATTGACTTAGGCCAGCAGGGCAAAACCAGACAAAAACACCAAGTGAGATTCGACACCGACACCTTATCGAGGTACCCAGGAGAGAGGGGACTTAGGTAATATCATATTTCAAGTGTCCTGTTGCAGGCCAGCCCACTGAGCATCGGGGAGCTTCCTCCAACTCGCATTCCATCAAGAAGCTGCTTCCTTCAGAGGGGTTCAAATTTCCCACCTCCTTGAGGTCGCCGAGCAGGTGAGGGGTCCACGTGACTTCCCTGCAAGGACAGAAGCAAGCAGAATCGTCTATAAAAAGGTCTCTCGGACAAATTGGGTACCGAGTCGATGCGGACAAGTAAAATCACCTACAAAACCAGGTCATCCTTGCTTCACAACTACTTCTAATTTTCAAAGCCTCATTGAGCTCAGAAGTCATGGGCAACAACAGTGTAGTATTTGAGCTCACGTGCAGAATGGAACAGAAAGAATCTGCTGAATATAGGCAAGCCTACTGGGGAACATACTTGGTTCTGTGTAACACTGCATCAAAATTATAAACATGATGATATGAGACAAAATAGATTAGGCTGAATCTGACATGAACCTGCAATTGTTCAGATTTCAAAATTCAAACCAATACCTAGCAGTGGTCAAATACTACAATTTTTTTTTATAACTGAGCCCATATAATTCAATAATTTAAAAAACATGAATAGAAGCAAGAAACACAAACAATGGCAAGAGATTCAGGCCATGCATTTGGAGCAATGATTTAACAATGGCCATGGAAGGAAATAAAAACAGAAATAATAGAAATGATCAAATTAGGGTCCTAATTTCTTCCATTCCCATTAACAAAACTAAATGACATGCTCTGTCTAGAATTACCATTTTTATTATTCAATATATATTTGAAATGGGTAAAACAATGAACAAAACCAAGTCTAACCTGAGGATTGTGGCTGCCCTTGGGGAAGTCATCACGGTCATAGTCGAGCTCATCGTCGTCCATCAAGGGCTCAGAAGTGAGCAGGAGATGGTCCTTTGAGGGGGCCGATCCATGCGACATGCTGAAGTGGCACAAGGATCCATCAAGGATTCATTCTCATTTACAAGATCAGAATATTCATTTTAATTCTCCTGCATACCACCCCAGGAGCATAATATTCAGTACCATTCCCTTACAATGGACCCAGTTTAAAGCTATTTACCATGTTTTTGCAAAGACTGCAGGACTAAGGAGCAAGAATTGGCTTAGGCAAACTATACTATACCAATAGATAGACTTCCGTTCCATGCAATATTTCTGAATGACCCAGAACTGTGATAAGAATGTCTCTTGGACTTTTTTTGGAACTCATGCACAAAAATGAAAGGAAAAGGGAATCATTCACGCTGAAAGTGTGAAATTACTGAAATCACTCATCTATAATAGTTAAATTCCCTCTTGAAATGTTGGAAGTTCATCTGGCAATAAAAAAAAATGTTCGCTGGCATCAAACGTTTACTGGGAAGAATTCTTCCGACTGCCCATGAAAGAGTGAACATGAATTACAGGCATCGGTTCCACATTAAGCATGAGGTGAAAAACCTCTACAATAACCCTTTCTTCAAATTAAAATCATGACTTTCTCCAAAATCAACAAAAATCACAAAGGCCTAGTCCAGGAGAGGCCATATGCAGCACTCACGACAAGCCAAGCGCAACCGACATTCGGCGTCGGCCCATCGCGCTGCATGCTCGAAGGTTGCTTCTTGAGGCCTCCACACATTTAATAGAATCAGGACCATTCAAGGTTTCACATTTGTTTTAGAAAAAATCAGTAGCCAGGACTTCTTAGATGATTCACTGGAATGCAACAGCTCCTCACACGTGCCCTTATGTCCACTGCCATTTTGCAGGAAGAAGGTGCGCTCCTCACAATGCCTCACTCGTGGCGACACGCTCCTAAGTTTTGAGTTCCATTCAATGAGTAAATGCAGATCGGGTCTACCACTGCCTCCCCATAAGAGTTCCCTGGCCTGCTACAATATGCCAGGATATTGAAAAAAGGAAAGTTCTGTGCCCCAAAAAATTTGAAAATTGACTGGCCCAACGATAGGTTTTGCAGATTTGATGGAAAACACCTGATTCGGCCGATCCAATGTCCAATCTCCGATCAAAGGATCGATACAGCAAATCCTAATCAATCAAATCAAATTCTAATCCTAAGGATGATTAAACTGACAACTAATCCTTCAAATTTGAACAAACACGGCAGACACGACGGAAAAGGATACTATGCACCGCCTCGCCTCTTGATGTGGAACATGCGGGCCAGCTGAGCAAATTTCTTCTTGGAAGCTGGATGAAACAAGAGAGCACTCTATAATCCCAACCAAACCACAAGATCACCTGCCCCCTGAAATCCAAGGACTCACTCTTGCCCATGTTGCGGAGTCGCTCGCGGAAGGCCTCGAGGTCGTCCTTGCCGCTCGAGTGACTGCTGCTCTTGCTGGCAGACGGCGAATCTGCAACGAAACGACATGATGCCAGGCACGATGAGTGACTGGTGGACAGGTCTTAAGCATCAATTTGATCACAGGTTAAGCAGATCAAGGATCATATAGGTGTTTGTTTATCAGCACAGAATTTTTCAATTCTTCAAATCATCTGGTAATAATCATCATGGGGAATATGACAAAAGGCCTAACTTAAAATTATTTTTTTCTGGAATGGCAAAGTTCATAGATGCAAGGTTATTGGTCAAAAAAAGAAAAGCTCCATTCTTTCTCTGACACAGCTTTCCAGACCCCAAGGACGAAGCAGGACATAAAAGTAACAAAAATGAAACATTACTCTAAGCCACAGGCAGAGCAAGCATTTGGTGTATTACTGAGACCAGCCAGGCAGCCAAATAGTTTCCACGATTTAGGCACCGATTACTTTCCGAAGATACACAATCACATCTTTTCCCAACAAATAATCACTATTTAAGCAAGCAGTTCCATTCTTCCTTAAATGGGATAAGAAAGGGTCCAGTGCCTGATACCTTCTGGAAATGGCCGATAAACTTGCTAGTATAATCTTAGATGAGTTTTCAGACTTTTCTTCCTTGCTTTGACTACTACCTTCACCCTCAGACAGAAATCAAACCTTAAAGTCAACTAATCCACAGGACTAAAAGCTCATATAACTTTTAGAATAATTCTTCAATCCCATTACATTCCCAGCATTACATCTTGCCTAATGACAGAACCAAACGAATTAGGACCGGTTAAGCGACTCGAACGCCCCAGATACGACTCCCAGCGGGCAGATGGTACCGACCGAGCTCGAGGGCCTCGAGGAACTCTCGATTGGAGCTGAGCTCCCGCATGAACTCCTCGTTCTGGAGGAAGATGGCGAGACGCTCGTCGTTGAGGAGCTGCACTTCCGACGGGTCGGTGGTCGCTCCGCGCTGCCGCTCGTTCTCGGCCAGCCTCTCTTTCAGCTGGTTCCCTGCCAACAGGGTTAGGGCCTGCAACAACAAGGGGGCGAATTTTAAATGCCACTCCACTTGCTTCACAAGCACACGACAAGATTCCACTGCAAAATGAAGTCTCTACACCTTCTTGAGCAGAAATAGCCTCCATCCCAACCTTGTCTGTACTGCCAAGCTGGGATGACTGAACTTCTTTCAGCCAAAATTCTCTCATAAAGTTTCACTCTTGTGTGAGTATTGGTGATACAAACATAAATGTTCCACAATAACAAACCAAATTATCTTATCATAAACTCAAGTCAGGTGATGGTAATCTTCCACTTGTAACACCATGCATTAGCAGAAAGCAGTCCTGTAAGGAAAGCAAAGATAGTGGGAAAAGACCAAAAAAGCCAGGGCTGAAGCTAAATCATTCAAATGCAACTTCCCCATAGTGTTATTAATACTTAGACATTTTCAATTCAATATCACCCGGAAAACCAAACACTACCACAATGTCAATTGGTTGGCAAATGGAAGGTAACCCTTCAAAAAAAGACAAGTTCAGCCTTGAGTGAAAATGCCATGGCTGAGTTGACATGCACACAAGCAGTCTCCAAGACAGCACACCCACAAAAAAATGCCCATCATAGTTACAGAATACAGATTCTTTATCAGTTTTATCTTCAGACAAAACTGTCAGTCTGGCATTAGTCAACATGGAATAGAACTTGTGCAGAGCAAATAAGATGGAAAGTTTTTGGGAACCTTCCATCCTAAGCACTGAAATGGATTCTTGCCAGTCAGGATCAGTTCGTAAATACTGACTTATTTGTCTTAATACTGACTGCTGATAACTTTGACCTCTGTTTTACCTCTGAAAATTTTGACCCATTTCCAGTCCAAATTGACAGACTTCCATATGGACGTACTCATCGAAAATTGAACACATGACTCATAAAATTTTAGTGGAAACTTCAGCAGTTGGGTCTACAAAATCGCGCCATTCGCCGTTCAAATGATCCCCTGGAGTCACCTGATCAGAAGGCGGGGGACGATTGATAAGCTCCATCTCAATCGCCCGGATCCGGGCGCAATCCTTCTGGTACTTCCGCTCCCGCCGCACCCACCGTCGCCTCACTCTGTGCCTCCCCCACCCCTCCCACCGCTCCCGCAACCGCCTCCACTTCCCCTTGACCCACTCCCACGGCCAGCACACCCACTCCCACAGTCGGGTGCACCCGCACGCACCCACCCACTCACGCCACCACGCACAGCGACGGCTTCCGTCCATCTCCAACCTCTTCCGTCGCCCTCACCCTCCACAGGAGGTCTGGGTCGCTTTGACCGACGATCGCTTCCTTTATCTGATAAGGCACTCGGGGACGCGATACGGCACGCCCCGGGTAGCATTACACTTATCTAACTAAACACATGGGAAGTTATGCGGATGCCATATAGGGCAAAACCGACAGTGACTCTCTACAGGGCAGCCGACTTGAGAATGAAGTTATGGCCAGGATGGCTTACACATCAGTTTTTTCTAAATGTATGAACATGACTGCTGAAATACCTTTTATAACTTATTTCATCATTCACATCCTATAACTTGCACTTTAATGAAAAAGGTATTTGGCAACTTCGTTCAAGCACTTCACGAACACTTCCATGAAGATCACGGAGTTTCCCTTACATTTCAACGCATTCGCCGCGCGGAATCTCGTATGCCCCACCCGAAACAATATAAACTCGGCAGATCAAAGCGCACATTGCCCGCAACCACGTCCTAGGAGATTCCACGTTTCACCTAAAGCGAACCGTTCGCGGAGTAACGGGGAGCTCTCGATACACAGAACACAAATGGTACAAAAAAATGAGCAATAAAAAAGAGAAAGGTGACTGCTGTGATGCCAGAAGGGCGGGACCGGACGACAACGAGAGATGTGGAGTCACGCACCGCCTGCAGCATTCCCCCTGCTTCACCCCTCTGAGAGCACGCCGCGGGCCCCACCGCTTCAACAAAACACGGACCGCGGGAGCGTTGGAACGCAGAAGGTAGACAATCGCCGGGTCGAAACTTTCAGGCCCGATCAAGGGAGCACGTACCCGTGGCTCCGCTCGAACCGGTCTTAAATTAAGCACTCGCGAGGGCGAAACCCAGGAGACCCACACGTTCCTGTCAAGTATCACGATATAATACCAGAATGACCGGAGAATACTGATGCTGACACACAAATCAAGAGACGCAGCATGTGGCGTACTGCGACACCAAGTCATTATGCTAGTCAGGGTCATTCTATCACACATATTACGCCTTTCCCCGAGGTATCGAGTTCAACCGCAATAGAAAATAAAACGTTACGCTCCGTCCGAGCCCGCCGGTCATATCAAGTAAAGCCCCGCGGGCATCAGTCGTGGCCCCGCGGATGTATCGACGCCGCGGGGGACTCCACCCGACCTTCGCACACGCGGTCGTGAATGAACTCCGCACGGAGCGATACCACGCGACACTGCCGGATCCGATCCTTGCAAAACTTCCCCCTCTTCCCCCAGGTGCGGGCAATCAGCCTCAACATCAAGACCTTGCCCCCGCAGGTGGAGGTCACAGGTCAATGCCGAACCCGTGGGATCTGGCACACACGGTCCTGCCTCCGGCTCCGCTATCGTCCCTCTCTCGAACGAGCTCATACTACAACTACAGCGTTATGGGAAACGAAACCTTCTCGATCGCACTCATCTGAATCCATGCGACAATGAGTCAGGTGAGGAAAACCATGATGCTCTCGCTTTAACTTTCATCTCGGTTGCCAGTATCATGACGTGAATGTCGACAGTCCGCCCTCAACATGATTCCCAAAGATATGTCATTCATTAAAAGTGCCGTGTTACACCTCACAGCAAGAAAAGTCTTAGTGGCAAAAGGTATAAAATGATCTCAGGTTATTTTGCTTTCTATGCACTACTCAATGTCCTACAATGAGACATTCTAGCCACCTGAGTGGCTGAAGTCTCATTACAGGATAGCCAGCACTTAATTTTTTAACTTGAAAAGAATGCCCAAACTTGAATGGAAAGTGAAACATGCAGCTTTAGCCAGAAAGGCATAAGACTTTTGTCAGAGATCAGGGATTCCACAACCACGACAGCCACGAAGGAAAACAAAACCGAACAGTCGTGCACCGAACGGGCACAGAGCTGTCTCTTCGCATCAGGTCGGTGTTACAGAAGGGGAGCGATTAGATCACCAGCTGGGATTCCAAGAATTCCATTGACAGGAAACCAAAAAACCTGTACCCTGGAAATTCTCCAGATTCCCTGAAGCATTACACAGCATTTTTTTTTTAGGGTCACACTTCCATAAGGCATTATTAAGGAGATAACATTTCAGCCAATTACAAATACTTTCACCCTTTTTTTTTACTTGAAGAATACAGAACATTTCTCCTGCAATGCACAACTTCTGATTCAAGCAATGCACTTCATTTGCACCCCTGATTACATCATTTCCACTCTTGCATTCTGGTTGTTGGCAGTCTCTAAAAGGAAGGGTAGTCTACACATGATACTGTATTTATTGGAGTTTGGCTCTTGGTGGTCAACACAACACATTGCCCTAACTCTCCAGACCTGATGAACTTGTCAATGCATACTGATGCACACCTCAATTATATACTTAGTGAATGTCCCTCAACATGCATGAAAGTATTGGTGCCTTGGTTCATTGAGCACCACAAAAAAACCACGTCCAGATAGGTACCATGCATTTTCGTTAACATCATACCATGATAAGGGGGCCTACTCAGTCCCCTTATCAGAAACAATCTATGTTCCTGATACGACCTCGTTCTGAAAGATCAGGAGCAAAGTTTCCCAATTGTGATGTAATCATCATGAGGAAGGAGAATTTGTCAGAGTCCTCAAATTTGATTGGTTCAAGTAATTTTCCTGATGACATTTCTACCTGACTCAGAGGTTTAAGAGATTAACCCATTCCCTGGAGTAGGTAGAATTCATCCTTTTCCTGGAATCACCAGGGGGTGAGATGTTGCCAAGGAAGAAGTTGAGAGAGGTTGTTTCAAGTCAGATCTTTTAATAAATTTTTTAAATGTTCGCAGAGAACCTTCAGACTAGGAATTTCTGAAAATTTTGGTGTGCAGGCAACCAATGACCAGAGAAATATTAAGAGAGATCACCAGCAAACAGAATGCTTAAACTGTTTACTTGCATCTAGTCATATTTTGAGAAGAAACTATCTCCTGGTGAGAAGGAAATACTGCAAGAAGTCTAACTGGGATCCTCTCAACTTTTTCGCACTGCCCTAGGAGGATTTCCACGATAAATGCACGGGCAGCTTCTCTCCGAGGGCGACCCACCTGCCTCTGCGACTGATGGAGACGGGGCACCCGTATCCGGAGGAAGTCGTGGGGCAGCGGTCCAAGGAGGGGAGGGTTCCAGTTGCGAAGGACACGGAGCGGGAGCTCCTCCGGGTCCGAGGGCGTGAAGTTCACCGGCGAGGCCTCCTTCTTCTGCGAGTCCGATGTCATGGTCAGGAGCTGGTCAATTGTGGCGTCCACCACCCCATCGTTGGCCCTCAGCACGGCCTGAACGGGGGCAAGAGGCAAAAATGAGTCGGCAGGCGGAGTCTGATGGATGTCGAGTGAAAAGCAAAATTTCACACCAAGTTCTCTAACAGTTTACAGTCTCAAAATTCTGTAACTGATAAAATAACCACATATATCATATATAATGTGCAATGAATCTTAGGGCAAACTCAATTTCAACCAATGCAGTCTATATTAGCTGTACATCCATAGTCTGACAATGAAATTATAACATATATTATGCTAGACCTCATCATAAGCCAAAGCTAATGAGAGAGAAAGCAAAGCACAAAAAACAAAATACTACCAATAAACAAAATATCTTATCTGTATTTCCTACACAAAACATAACTGTTGCTTTAAAGAGCAAGCTCAGATCCAAGATAGTGCCAAGCCACTTGCACCTCCCAAGAAAGTCAATTTCATCTCGGAATAATTTTCACTTTCCAATGGAAGACGACAGAACCCGTCCCCTCGTGCCGACTCTCAGCACCATCCTGCACTGAGCTGACTTCTCATCTGTGTCTGTGTTTCCTGGAGCCCAGCAGGGGAGGACAGAGCAGGAAGGTTGGTTTCATGCCTCACTGCTCCCCACTTTTATTAAGCCTCATTTGCATAAAGAACCACTTAGATCCTGTTAGAGTAGTCTTTTACCACATTCCTTTCCTGGGCGACAATAGCTGATAACATCTTTCTGATTGATGTGGAAAAGTGAGTGTCATAGACAAGATAAGGCCCATCTCATTCATGATGAGGTTTCAGCTGGAAGCACAAAACAAATGTATTTTTTTTTTTGCATATTGCTAATCTTGCCTCAAGTTCCACTCAGAGGAAGACCCTGAGGAATGGATCGTGCAGGTTGAGCTCTGGAATGTGACAGCTGCTCATGCAACAAGGTGATAGATAGGGTGAATCTCCTCTTTAAAGCTTGGACAGGGTTCAGCTTATCTCTGGCATATCTCAATTTCCTGTATCTTATCACAGAGTGATACATACTGATAAGAAAATTGACTCCTGGGCTATTCAAGCCTATCTGGCCTAGAAAATGGCTGAGTCAGTTGATAAAACAACCTGGCTGAGACTTTGTTCTCCCACATTTTCAGACAAACAGCAAAGAATGGTGCAGAAGTAGGCCTATGCATGGACAAGGCTCATGCAGAAGGTCCTGAGTTTCCTCAAAATATTTACATGCTTGTTATACATATTTACATCACTATGCACCTACACACAAGCAAATAATGCCATCATGGCCTTGTTTGGGCATGGTAGTAAAAAAAAATTGTTTACCTCATGTTTACCTCCTTGGTTCAGTCTAGCTAAGAGTTGGCGTGTGGAATGTCAATTATTGCAAACATTGATTATAATAACAAGCATAGATGATAACACAACTAATGATAAGCTGAGATCCAATTAGAACTAACCTCGATGACCTGGGCCTCAACCTCGGGGAACATGGTCTTGAAGTCCATCATGGCCTGGTTGAACTCCAGCTCCACCGTGGGCTGCTGCTGGCTGGGCTGGCGGGGCTGCTGCAGCTGGGCTGCATTATTCATCTCGATGGGAACTCGAACTTCGACCCCGAAAACGAACTCTTCTCTCTCAGGTTGGGCCTAACGTTGAACCGACGAAACGGAATTAGGCCTAACGTCGGAGAACTTTCCCATTGGGCCTACGATAGGCCTAGCACGGAATGAGAACGAGATCACTCTGGAAAAGAATACTGGAAACAATCACATCGCAAATTGTGGCTAATTAGCGCATCGTAACGTAGCCGAGGAATGCGGAATCGGCACTCGGGAGAGATCGATGACCTCACTGCGCCGAAGCTGGCCAGACGGCCTGCAGCTGACAATGGCTTAATGACTTGCGCCATATGGCTCGGGTTGTCGAGACCGTGTTTCGTCGCTGGACGGGTTCGCGGAACGGTCTCGAGGTCTTATCCCATGGAATAATGCTGAAAACAGTTTGAAATATTATTTTCGCATCATGCAATTGGATTAAGTCGGATTAGAGTGAGATGTCCATGTTTCGGAGCGGATTAGAAAAGCGACATCGCGCAGCACTGGCCCGTGACCGTGAACGCATGCCCAAGGGCGAGCATCCTCCCCGGCGGAACACATGGGAGCCACGTGGTCCCCCGAGCAAACTGCGCCGCTCCTCTTCGCTCTCGCTTCCGCGTCCTTCTCCGGACCCGATCGCGAGGAGATTGGCGATTGTTCGACGTTCCGTTGCAAAAAGAATGGCATTGCCAATGATTTTGGCGTGGATCGAAGATTCACGAGAAAAAGCTCCTCCTTGCCCCGCAACCCATTGCTGTAATCGCCAGAGACCTCTATCATAGAGTAGCGAGTGTAACTAGAGGCGACACTCCGCGGGGTAGGGGGGGTCGAATTATTACAGAGACATCTGGTGGTCTGTCATCAACAACACTTCGGGAATCGACTCGTTCGGGGATTCGACCCCAAAGTCATCCCTCAACGTAACGCGCGTCTCCCGTCGAGTCGGCCGCTCGGTAGAGGGCCGACAGCGACATCCACACGGCGACCCTGTCAATGAACGGGATTCGAGCGGGAGTGGAAGCCACGAGGCATGCTCTCCGTGCCTCGAGTCATGCTCTCCGTGCCTCGATGTAGTTGACTATCGCAAAATTCTGCCGAGGTTTTCCTTCTTTGCCGCGTATTCTCGGGAAAAATTTCTGACGAAATCTTCACAAGAGGAATAAATGTTTTCTCCATTCTAGAAGTAATTTTAAAAAAGTGATATGATAATTTATTACCTCGGTACAATAATTTTTGCGAGGAGAAATTGGAACCAAAAAATAAATAAATAGAAATTGAGAACATTTTCGCGAAATTGCGTTTCTCGTGCAACTTTCCTTCCGCTTGACTGCATGAGTCATAATGTTCCTGAACTTCACCTTCACCTTCCATGCAATTTGGCAATATGCCGCAGTGCGCGCGGAGTTTGAAAATTCATTCAAGGCACTTTTAGGTCGATATTTTGAATGGCCTTTTGAATGGCTAATTAGCAAATGGCATATGTGCACATCGTGGCTGAATGGGCAAAAATAAAACTAGTGCAATAAAGAAGCCTCCTAATGCCGACTGACAACCCTGAAATTCAGCAGAGGCCAAC
This sequence comes from Darwinula stevensoni, assembly GCA_905338385.1. Taxonomy (NCBI): domain Eukaryota; kingdom Metazoa; phylum Arthropoda; class Ostracoda; order Podocopida; family Darwinulidae; genus Darwinula; species Darwinula stevensoni. Next base: position 11,682 of record CAJPEV010003096.1, on the reverse strand, counting down.
GAATTCAGCAATCGCTAATGAGAATTGCCGATTTGATTGCGTCGTCGGCTTCGCCAGGAATCGATTCGGAAGACGATTCCGGCGACGAGGGAGTTCCGCGAGGAACGTCGATGTTGCGAGATCGCGATGTCGGTTGATTTGTCGGAACGCTCCGCGTTATTATTGGAATCGCGAAGGACGATGCCTCGGGAAAGAATTGGATGTTTCCGACATTTTTTTCCCAGCGGCACCGGGCAATTCAACATCCACACCCCGCCGGGTCATCCGGAACGGGGAGGGCAGTGAAGGATGCGAGAGGAGGCAGCGAGCGGAGGGGAAGGGAGAGAAGGGGACGCGCGCGGGCAGAAGCGCAGCGGGCGCGACGCATCGTCCGTCCGCCCGACCTCCAATCGTGGGGCGGAAGACCTCCTCCGTCGACTCGCCGCTTCTCTCCTCGTCGAGAGCCATTCGAACCGCTGAATGCCGAGGATGCCGGAAGCTGGAAAAGAGAGAAGGGAAAAAAATTTTCACCTGCAAACCGCACGCATTATGTAAAGACGAAATATATTAAATAAATATTATGGAAATAGCCGAAGACGCAGTTTCGATTTGTATCTTTCGTCGCTTCGTCAAGAAGCTGTAACACATTTTCCGGCAGGAACATGGCCATTTCGCGAAACCCCGATTCGATAAAATGGCACTCTTACCCTAACAAAAAAATTTATTACCTAAGTACCTGAGGTAAAATTCGGGGCAAAAAAAAAAGGGGTTATTAACCCCCATTTTTTTTTAACCACAGTTTCACCGTCCGAATTTTACCGTTCCCCTCTTATTTACTGCGTTTTTACCTATATTTTACCGCAGTTTTACCTCAGTGTTTAACTTCTACCCCCAATTTCCGGCTCATTTACTTTTTGTCACCTGCAAAATATCCCTTACCCCAAACTTACCTCTTATTTCCAGAATACTCTGATGTACTTGTCACCTTATCAGATAGGTGTTACATTAGCACTGAGACAATGATTAAAATATGTTAATCACAGCACCCACATGGGTGTCGCGATCTAAGAATTAAAGCATGACTTACACAAGAGAATCTCATCGTGAAATAGTTGGCGAAATCTATCTCTAAGCTCGCGACTTTTCGGTCTGACCATTAGTCTCCGAATCCTGCATGCACTTTTGCGCTAGACTATTCCGGGTTGAACAGCTGAAAGTTCACCGACCCTGAGACAAGCTTGGCCTCACGTCAAAGGAACCAATTCGCATCACAACACAAAGAACATTTTTGAGAACGAGCCGAACCACTGACACTAACCGAGACTGACTTGCAATCGTGACGACTACCGAGCGATGTGGGGAATTTTTTTCCGATGCGTCTCACGAGGATAATAAAGACGAGCGCGAAGGTGCGAGGGGGAAGGAACCCCAGCATTAACCGGAATTTAACCTTTCGGTCTTATCTCTTTTCAAAATCCTGCTTGCGGAGGAATCGTTTCCCTGGAGCTTCAGATCAAAATCGGGGAAAGCCCTCTTTTCCCCCGTTTTTCCCCCCTTTCTCAACCTGTCAGGTTGCCCTTCAGGTAAAGATTAGGTGGGAAAAAGCGGTTGAATATAGGTGAATGAGGGGGTAGGGTTTTTTTTACGGAAATATCGATGTTGCGAGAGCGCGATGTCGGTTCCAATTGATTTATGAACGCTCGATTCTGCATAATTATTGGAATCGTAAGGAACGATGCCAAAGAAAGAATTGGATGTTTCCGACATTTCTTTCGAGTGGCACCAGGCAATTCAACATCCACACCCCCTCGGGTCATCCGGAACGGGGAGGACGGTGGAGGACGCGAGAGGAGGCAGCCTACGGAGGGGAAGGGAGAGATGGGGACGCGCGAGGGCAGAAGCGCAGCGGGCGCGACGCCTCGTCCGTCCGCCCGACCTCCAACCGTGGGGCGGAAGACCTCCTCCGTCGAGTCGCCGCTTCTCTCCTCGTCGAGAGCCATTTGAACCGCTGAATGCCGAAGATGCCGGCCGTCTGGGTTGGTCCGAGGTCCTTGCCGACGGATTCCCCTTGAATTCCACGATTCGAAGCGGGAATCTCCGATTTTCAGCAGGAAAATACAGAATGAAAAAAATTCACCCGCAAACCGCACCCATTATGTAAAGACGAGATACATGAAACAAATATTATGGGAAGGTCAGAAGACTCATACTTTTGAATTGCATCATTTGTCATTCTCATAATTAGCCGTTACACACATTCCGGTAACACTCGACGGTAAGGAGCCTGAACTCGAGGAGGAAACGACTACATATAGTTGGCCAAGCCTCAACCAAGAGGAAAGGCACCGGTTCCATTTCCTTAGACCGCGGATGGACCCTCTAATGGAGAGGGGTCGACTCGACCGTGTTTGCTCAGGCCGGAGTGGGGATACTCATCAGTCCCCAACCGGCCGAAAGCGTCATCGAATGGAACCCAGTCGGCGAGCGTGTCGCTCTGATCCGCCTCAGACTGGAGCAAGTCGGAGTCTTGGCCGTCGTTCGGGTCTACGGGCCGAACGGCGAGCCCGATTACGATGCGCTTTTGGAGATGGTGGATGGAACCTTTGAAAAGATTCCGAACGGCGACTGCGTCGTGCCGATGGGGGACTTCGATGCACGTGTTGGGAGAGACGATCCTGCATGGAGTGGCGTGATCGGTGGAATTGGGGAAGCCACGCCGAACGGGAGTGGCAGAAAGTTGCCGGACTTCTGTGCTGGCAAAGGCCTGACCATCAAAGATAACCTTCTTGCAGCACAAAGATATCGACAAGTTTCCCCGGCACAGGGGGTCTGATAGTCGGACTGGGACTGCGTGCCAGCAATCGCCGATCGATTAAGTGATCGGTTCGGCGGACTCGTGGGATCTTGTGACGGATACGAGGGTGTTGCGTTGAGCAGAACTGATCACCGATCATCATTTAGTAGTCAGCAAACCCTGGATCCGGGAAATCTCAGAACGAGGAAGAGAACCGCACGCGCTAAAAGACGAGTGAGGTGGGAAACCCTTTGCGATGAGGGAACTCGTGACGAATTTGCGAGTGAGTTCGGCGAGAAGTTCTCCCAACTGCCTCCACAGACGTCAGGTGTAGAGTCCGAATGAACTCTATTTCGATCTGGTGTTTCGACGGCGGCAGCAAGAGTGTGTTGAGAGAAGCGCATCCGAGTGGCTCACGGTAACGCGAAGCGAACGACCTGGGGGACACCAGCGGTCCGGGAGGCTGTTACTGTTAAGAAGATAGCCTACCGGGCGTACATGTCCAGTAGGTCTGATTCTTCTAGCGCGTGCGATACAGAGGCGAGACGAACTGCTGGTAGTGTTGTGGCCAAAGCGAAACAGGAGGCGTGGAAGGAATACGGAGATCGAATGGAATCAGACCACCGCATTGCCATTAAGGTGTTCCCGCAAACCATTCGAAGGTTACGGCAAGGCAGGCAAAGTACGCTCCGGGTCACCAAAGACGAAGCGGGAAGGTGTTGGCTGCCGAGGCGGATATACTTTGGAGGTGGAAGGAACACTTTGAAAAGCTCTTAAACCCACCAACAGTGGACACTGACCTACCGACCTGGAGCCTCTTAGCGCGGAATCTAGTCTCATCACGGAGGAAGTTCTTCAGGCCATTGCAAGCCTGAAGAATGGGAAATTTCCTGGTGTGGATGAAATCCGGGTGGAGACTCTGAAAGCAATGCGTACAGATGGGTGCTCGTGGCTTTAGAGGGTATGTCAGGCTGCTTGGGAAACGGAAGCGGCACCTAGGGATCGGCAAGCAGGTGTGGTGGTTCCTCCTTTAAAGAAGGGAGACTCGAGGTGGAACCATCGTGGGATCACTCTCCTCAACATACCTGTTAAAGTCCATTCCAAGGTGTTGGTGCAGAGAGCTCGGCCAGTCGTGGGTGATGCCATCCAAGAGGAGCAGTGAGGCTTTCGTTCGTGGCGCAGCACCACGGACCAGCTCTTCACTCTCCAGCAGATCCTCGAGAGACATTGGGAGTATGCCAAAGATGTCTGCGTGTGCTTTGTGGATCTTGAAAAAGCTTACGACCGTGTACCCCGAGGAAAACTGTGGGGAGTGCTGCCGGAGTAGGCCAACTCCACCTGCAAGGGGTTCGTAACTACTTTCTGCATTTTTTTGGCGAGTGGTTCATGTCGCGATGTTAATTGCTTCAGAAAGAAATTAGGAAGACGGTCGTGCCCGGTTCTCTTCCAGTTCGCTGTTTGTTTGAGTGCCTTCTGCAGATTAGATGTTGTTATCAAGGGGTCACTCATTTCGGGAGTATCTGTTAGTTCCCTTTAACGTCGGAGCCATGTGGCATCGACGTTGTGGCTCGCCGGGCGTTCCATGATGTTCGACCAGAATTCTTCCANGTCACTCATTTCGGGAGTATCTGTAAGTTCCCTTTAACGTCGGAGCCATGTGGCATCGACGTTGTGGCTCGCCGGGCGTTCCATGATGTTCGACCAGAATTCTTCCAATTCCGCCTTGCCAGGAATCTTCTTCACTTCTTTGGGTTTCGCTCCCAGTTCCCGTTAGAATAGCTTTTGGTTGTCCGTGAAGCGCTCCTCATGCCGGAAGTAATTGACCCTTTACCGCCTTATCCTCAGGGCCCAATCTTGGATCTTCATCTTAACGTTCTCTATGGCGTTCGGGAGATCGGCATCGGAGGTGATCTTATACTTGGGGCACAGCCGCTGGTAGGTCAGTTTCACTTTCCAGGACGCGTTCTCCTTCTTGATCTCTTGAAGGGCACTAAGGTCTCGCCTTGCTGCATCGATCCGACTTTGGAGGCGCCTCTTCCAAGGTGGAATCGAGGAAGGGCTCTTCCCGGGTTGTGGGGTCGGCCTTTNGACTTTGGAGGCGCCTCTTCCAAGGTGGAATCGAGGAAGGGCCCTTCCCGGGTTGTGGGGTCGGCTTTTCCGGTCCTTGCCATTTCTGATGCATGGTAATGGCAGCTGCAAAGGCACGGTGGTTCGCCTCAGTAAGATCGCACCCAAGCAGCATGTTTACGTAAACAAGATATCAATTCTTTGCAAACAATGTAAATTTCTTGCGATTGCCACGAAAATGACATCATGTTAACGCAAAAGTTACGTTCCAATATTTACGTCACCAAAGTGTACATGTATTTTACGTAAACTAGACATCACTCCATTTGACGCGAAAAACCTATAGGATCCTATAAGGTTCCCTTTAGGGTCGTATAGGGCACCTGACCGATAGGATTCGGGGAGGAGTTTTTGGGTTTCGAAACTCAGGTGTTACGACGGGAATGGCAACCGGGGTCAATATTGGCTTCCCATTCTTCAGGCTAGCAATGGCCTGCAGAACTTCCTCCATGGATATATTTGTTATCAATCAGTAATTATCAGAAATTAAAATTGTGAACCGCACCGTGAAGGAAAGTCAATTTTGTGTGGGGTCATAAGAATTAACTACGGCCTTGATCCGCCCGTCCAGGTCGCACCACTTCTTCCTCATCGGTTGTAGCATTTGCCCGCCCCATTTGCATGGAAGAGAAGCAGCTTGCGGAAGGCCCTATGCCACTCTGGGAGGATGGGGGTCTGTGCGTTGTTGGATTCGTAGACCACGATGGATGGTAGGGAACTGACAGCTCTGGTTGCTGAGACGGCGCCACGCCCAACGCCTGAGTCCTGCGCGCATGCGCATTGAGGTCCAGAACCTGAAGGGCGATCAGGTAATCAATCCTTCCCCTCCGGGGCTAAATTTCGAGTCCAAAACTTTCAACGAAAATGCCATTTTTTGTGGAAATTCGTCACAAAACGTACTCAGCATGCATCCATTTCTCATCTACCCGTTTGCCAAATTTTTCATTGATCAACCTAATATTTTCTTAGTTATCATCGGGCAACGAAAGTGCGAAACACGGAGGGACAGGAAGGGAGCATAAGTCATCTCTTTTCTTTCAGGAAAGGCGGCTAAAAACAAAATAGATCCAGCCTTCCCACGGTGAAGATGAGATATCAGGAAGAGATGAAAAAGCATTTGGGGACATTCGGTTCTGAGTGTTCGGGAGACACGAACTTCTGGGGGAAGACATAGGTATTAGAGAATTCATTCTACCGTTTCGGAGCGTCTTGGCGAGAGAGACGTTATGGGTGAGTTTTTGAACAGAGCAGTATCCAATAGTACATCTTCATTTTCAGGAAAACTAATGTATTTTCACCTGAATGGAAGATGCATTATCGGATATTGCTTGGCTAAAAAACACTTGACCAAAAGGTCTCCCTCGGCATGAAGTCTCAAAGAACCGTGATCCCCTCAAAGGAAATCTACTTTCCAAATCCACTTCAATAAGAAGAAGAAATGGATTGGATGAAAAAGAATTCGTTCGGTCACCTCACGCTTCTCTCCCGTCTCACCGCGTCAATGCATATCGAGAAAGAGTAGGAAGGCGGACGGTAATGAGCACACAGCGCAATCGATAACAATCACGGTGTTCCCTAGCGTTGATTTCAGCAGACTGATGAACAGTTTGCCTGAGAACGCCGAACGACTACAACGCTCTCGTGCGACGGAGAAGATCGAGGACGCCCTTCGACCCCTGCACCATATTCTCGACAGTCAGCCTTTCGAAGACGTAAAAGGTACGTTCGGATCTCTTTGGCCTCCGGTTCCCAGATGTCTCAGAGGACGAAAGGCTATAATCACGATGGCTTTCCAGTAGCGTAGCTTTGCCTCCGACGAACGATCGCTCTTGAGCCATGAACGGAAAGAGAGGATTTTTCACGTTGATCCTGCTGCAGCTTTTGATGGATGGAGGAGAATCCGTGAGGCAGTTTAAATTCACGAAGGTCAATAACGGAGCGAGGATCTTCGCCACTCCGAATCTCATCCAAACGACGGCCGCAACCAGGACGGCGTGTGCCTTCAAGTGTCTGGGGAAGAGCAACTGCGTCGCCTTTCATTGGCTTTCCTCAGATCTAATTTCTATCGTGTCGTAGGATAAAGATTTTCAATTCCCGGTACGTGTACCAGGGGTTGTCCTTCCTTTCGTCGTTGGTGAGGGGTGGTACTGTGAAGAGTGGGGTTTTTCCCCCCTCTCATTTCGTCTCCTAGCCCAACAGGGAAGAACTCTTTGTTTCAATAAAAACGTACCTGAGCGGTAAACTTTTACGGTGATTAGAAGGGAAGAGCATTATAGCAATAGAAGGAAAGGAGGAAATTTACAATGTATTACACTTGGTGTTTTAAAAAAAGAGTTGCAGGAATCTCATTCATTTCTACTCTAACATTTTCCATACGTTTCTCTTCCCTTCATCATGGTGGGTTGAGATGAAGTGGAATACAGTTAATTATTTCCTAACCCACATGAAATTGTCTATCTCATGATATACTGTTAATCATGATATGGCATGTTAAAGAAAATGGTTTTTTGAGTTTTATAACTTAATTTTTCAATTGAAATTACTGACCATCCCATAAGGGAGCAGGCAAAATTACATGAAATTATCAAGAATTAATTTCAAAGTTAGAATAATGGTACGTTGTCACCAGGAGGATGGGACAATCCTGTAACCGACTTGGGCAAAACGCAAAAAATGAAACCCATAAAGATAATGAGAAAGTGACACCATCCTGATGACTTTAAATAAAATAAGTCGAGGCCAACACGAAAAATTAGCCAATGGGACAAAAGGGGGCCAAATTGTATATCCAATCCGAATCCCGATTTCTTGAGGAAGGTACCCTGGCTCCTCCCAGAGGTGCCGGGGATATTGGCAAGGCACTTAGACGCTGGAGTCAGTTGCCATTTGGAAGGCACCATTGTGGATTTTCCATATCCGGAGCTGACTCCAGGACAACCAATCGGCTGTAATGGTTAGCCCTGTTCCTTGGTTATGTGAGGAGTGTGGCCTGAGTGACAGAAAGAACAGTATGATGAATAACATTCATTCAAGATTAGAATTTTCCCCAGTCGGATCCTTCTCCCAGCAAATAATAATTTTTACATTAATTACTACCATCCTATTTTTATTTAAACTACAGTTTTATTTGAAGTGTCCAAATAATACTTGGATAGTTTTCTTGTTATTAAATGCTTAAACAAGTACGGTGGATAACTGTGGCTTTTGATAATTCATTAGTGTCTTGATTTTGGATAAAATTAAGTACTTTACTGGGAAGGATCACGAGGATTTCCATATCTCGGGAAATTCTGTCTGTCGAACGTGCCTTGACACTCGAATCTGGGACAGGGCAGGTGATCAAAATAGTATAGATCACTTGGTACGTCACTGTACACATATTTAAGATGATCTTCCCAACTTTTCCTTATTGGATATTTAAACTTCCAATCTAGGACTACAATGAGATCAAAAAATTGAAATAATAAATTTGACAGTAAGGGATGAAAGTTATGTAGAATATAAGGAGGTCTGAAATTCATTAAGGGAAGAGGCTTTTCAGAAGTTTATACGCTATCGAGATGCATCCAGTTTTTCTTTATAATTGATCACTTGTGGTATTTTTGTTGACGTAGTGTCACAATTCAGTCTTTTATGTCGTATACCTTTTTAAATCACTTTTTTCTTTACCTTTTAATCGCTGTTTGTGTCTATATGCATCATGAGTGAGCTCTAAAAAACTTAAGATTGCGTGATCGAGTTTTTCTTTGGTACGCGGCAGGAGGAACATGCCAGCTGGTGCCAAACGACACCAAAACCATGGATGTCCAAGCCGGAGGGGGATTGGAGCTCTACCAACCGGAACCGATAGCCGAAGGTGAGTCGTGCGATCTCCAGCTTTGGATCCAATTCGCTAAGAAACTCGGTTTCATGTCGTTCTCGTGGGGCGTGTGCAGGTGAAAGCAACACGTGCAACGGGCTGAGGAACGGGAAGATGTGCGTGTTCCCGTTCACGTACAGCGGGGTGACGTACAACGGTTGTACCAAAGCCGGCGCCACCTATTTCTGGTGCTCACCAGTGACCGACTACTCAAGTTGGAGCAACATCTACGAGTTTTGCTCCTTCTCCTCCCCTATCAATAACCCCTGCTGCTAGCCAACGTATTAGATCTTTTCACGAAATTCTTGTCCTGTTGAAATTCTTGACAGATGAAAATCTGTCGATGACTTTCTTCGCACGTGCACTCTCGATCGAGAAGGTCTGAAATCCCTGGATCTCCCACATTAAGAGTGTATATGGAATTTCAGGAAATAAAGCCTTCTCTCGTTCTCTCAAAAACCGCAAGAAACTCATTTCGCATCAATGCCGCTTCAGTTTCACCTCCATTTGATGCATCGATGAGAGGACTAAGGATTTGGTCGGCCCAAATTCTTTGAAGGAACTGTCAAAAGTAAAATGGGCACACTCTATTTTTATATGATAATTTAGAGAATTTAGGTAAGAGTAATTTCGGATCTTTCTAACTCGCTTAAACAGGGACTTTCACTTTCTGGCTCCTTTTCGACGGCAATCCTACTAAATCCCTGCTTTTCAAATAGCCCAAGACGTAAAAATTCGGCTGCTGCCTCAAACCCTTGCTCTCACGAATAGGAAGGACGAATACATAATCGTCGGCCTGTTGGAACCCCTCGATATCGGGGAAAACAAGTTGAAAACCCACCAATGCATGAGGCGTTTGAGGAAGAAGTCACTACGCATCCCAAGATCTTTTCGAAAAACGACCGGAGTGGATTCGTGAATCCTTCATATCTCTGCCAAGAATATGACTCTGGTATTGTATTTGACCTAGGGAGACCTGGGAAAAAAAAGTACCCGAGGAAAGACACGTTCTGGGTCGAATGGTCTTCGATGCGAAACGTAGCCGTTTGTAAACCTGCACTGCTGCTCTGTTAACCGGCCGGCGAGGGTCTGTGGATCGGCTTGGCCTCAGCAATGACTCATGCCCTTTCATGACGTGATCCCGAAATTCCACCGAATGGACTATGTTATCGCCTCAGTTCATACATAAACAACAATAATTGCAAACGAGGTAGAATCAGCGCATTAGTTTATCTTTGGTGACGGTGAGCAAAGTCGTTGAAAACTTTCCAAAGAGATTCAAGAAGTGCATGGAAGCAGGAGGGGGCCACTTTGGAAACAAGTCCATTCTGTTGTGATCCCGAGAGTGTAAACTTTGCTTTTGTTTTCACTGGTTGTAAAAAAAATCGTCCTCGATGTCACGTAAGAGAGAAGGGAAGGAAACCTCGACATATGACAATTCCAGACGAATGTGAGGGAGTCACCGATCGAGAAGTCATCTCCCCGATTGAGTGAAGAATCGATGCACGAAGAATCGCGCAGAGGTCAAGTGTGAAATGTGAAATTTTCCAAAAAAATTTTTGGCTGCATATTTCTTGGCAACGTTCCAAAATTCTCGGCGGGCTGCAGCGATGTTCTTCAAATGCACTAATCCAAGTTTCGCGATTCTTGGTGACTCGATCGGCCCCTCTCTTTGGTCGATGAGACCCGAATTCGAAGCGAAGATCAAATGTCGAAATCTCATGCGGTTGCGTCCTTCCATACGGAACACTCTCATACACTCAAAATAAGTGGTACTAAATTTTTTATTTTGAAGTAGCTTTTGCAGGACCGAGTCGAGAGTGGACATCATCTCATTTTGAGAGACGCTGCTTGCAGATCTTCGGATAAAATCGCCTGAAATCGTCAATCGTTTTAAACCGAGCCATTCTCTTCCGCCTCTTTCTTGGAGTACTCCTGATGTCATCAGTACTCACAAGGACTCGAATTGAGCGCCGTGAAAGACCTTTTACGCCGTGATTCCTTACCCTGATATTGAGCCAATCCGTTATCTGACGAAAAATAACGAGGCTCTCAGGTTGACCTTCCGTACTGGATATGTCGACGGATAGAGTAGAGTGTTTGCTTCCACTTGGTCTCCACTCGCTAACAGGCGATGGACTGATTGGGAGTGGAGGTACCGAGGCTCCACGAGGGACTTCGGTAATTAAGAGTCTTCTTCGTTAGTGGCAATTAAGAGTCTCGACCACGTCTGAGCTGATCGGCATCGTAGGAAAATCATTGCAGAAGAAGCTATTTCATTTTTAAACTTGATGCTGATTTTGGCTGTCGGGAAGAATCTTCCTATGACAGCTGAATATTTACTATGGTACTAACTTTCCATAGCGATACGCATGAGTTTGGCAGAAACCGTAGCCTAAAGTCAAGTGAATATGTGATAAATAACTTTCTTATATTAATCTGGAAATTCGAAGCAGTATATCATATTTCAACGATTTTCGCTTCAACTACAAATCATCCTTTGGATCTCTTAATATAGCCAGATGAATATGACATTAATAAAAATGTCAAATTTCCAATAAATTTTGGCCTGCATACTTCCTGGCAACGTTCCAAAATTCTCGGTGAGCTGCAGCGATGCTCTTCAAAAGCACTCATTCAAGTTTCGCGATTCTTGGTGACTCGATCGGCCCCTCTCTTTGGTCGATGAGACCCGCATTCGAAGCGAAGATCAAGTGTCGAAATCTCATGCGGTTGCGTCCTACCATACGGAACACTCTCATACACTCATCATAATCGAAATTTTTTTTTTCAAACAGCTTTTGCAGGACCGAGTCGAGAGTGGACATCATCTCATTTTGAGAGACGCTGCTTGCAGATCTTCGGATAAAATCGCCTGAAATCGTCAATCGTTTTAAACCGAGCCATTCTCTTCCGCCTCTTT
>CAJPEV010003095.1:2893-34854 GCA_905338385.1 Darwinula stevensoni | reverse complement strand
GATCTAGCGGGACACCGCCCGGAAGGCATTAAGTCATAGATATATATGGACCGAGGTGATTCGAGTCACTAGGATTTTCTCAGAAAGGTCACGACTTCTATCTGATGTACTTGTCAGGAACATCTCCGTGAAGCCACGAAATCACGAGGGTAACTACAAAGCCGACTGAGGCTCCTCGGAATCTTCGCGAGGAGGGAATCGCAATCTACAAAAGTACCCAAAGCAAATAAAAGAAGAAAAACTTCGCGTAGCGGCCGCAGGGTCGCTACGCTGGTCATCTGATGGGTACAAATTTGAAACGGTTTGCATTAAGATGTGAAGCAGTTCAAAGTTTTTATGGCCAAGCCTATGGCCTAGAATAGCATAGCGTTGTAGGCCATGCATTGCCTGGCCCGTGGCCTCGAATGGCATAGCATCGTAGGCTTCGTTTGTTAGGCGTGACAGCCGCCACAACTCTCAACCTCTTTCGATTAAAGTATTAGATGTTGCAAAACGGGTAAATAAATCCATGCAATGAATAAATTAATCCAAGTCCGCAATCGGGCCGCAGGTATTGGACACAGAGAGGAATAAATCGGTCGGGAAGAGAAGGAACGACTGAAGGGAGAACCTTTGCATCGAAAGCGGACATGCACTTTGTGCTCGAGCAGCTGCTGAAGAGGCTCTAAGAACGGCAGCCAGTAGACTCTTTATATAAAGGCAGCTAGCGTTCTCCTAAGAACGGCTCTACTGAAGATTGATTTTCGTTAATTACGATCCGAAACACGAGTTGTTGACATTCGTCCCGGACCGAGGATGAAGCCTTCATCTTTCGATTCTTCGACTTCCCGAAAGAAGGAATCCAAGTGGATTTTGTCTCGGATTCCGCCGACAGTTCCAGTGTCCTCGGTATGTTTGAGCGAGACGAACGAAGGGGACTCGAGCGAATGAGAAAGATACGAAATTCCACCTCGGAAAAATTCCAATTAGGGATGAAAGTTTATAATAAAGCTCGTGTTCTGATCATCGTCCAAAATATAGCTTTGGATACGTTTCAAAGACTAATGTGGAATCCCAACTTGAAAAAAAAAAAATTGGGAGAGGAGCCCGTAACGATTCAGACAGTTGAATGCGTAGCAGTCCAGAAGCGCGCATCTGGCATGATGCTGCGTGAATCTGTTCGACACTAAGGGCTCATGATGAAGAAGGGTCACAAAAGCATCTGAGGTAGAACGTTTTTTTTTTTTTACTTAGCGCAAATTGCAGTGAATTGTTTAAGACGCGACATACTTCCTATAAGACCAAGGAGGTCGTACTCAAAAGACCCGAACAGAGAGAATGAGCAGTCCACAGGACTATCTTGGCGGATGGGTCGACCGGTATCTTTGTGCTCGATGACGGATTTCTTTTTCAGGGATCGAGGCTATTTTCACGGTTTTTTGAAGGATGGAATGTCTTCAGAAGGCGTCCACGAGCCGAACCAAGTCGCGATGGACAGAGCAAACTCAGTGGCGCACATCGAGAATAGTCACGGAGGAATGCGATTGCATTCCTCACCCGTGGAAGAGGTGGGTCTCACTGGATTCAAAGAATACCTCGTGTTGTCGGATGGATCATGTGAAAGAATTCACTCGTCTGTCCGTTTGATTAATTCTTAAGAATCCATCGTGCCGGCGCCTGGAGCGGCTTCTAGTTTCCGCTCTATCGCCCGATATGTATATCCTATAGGTTTTACCAGACGATATTCGGCTAAAGTTCAGTTAAATTCTACCCTTTCGATATCGGAAAAAAGTATCCTCGCCTTCAACTTCCCGTTTCGATTTCGGCAAAGTACTTTCATTTATGGCAGAGTTCCTGCCGATTTAGACAGCGAAATGAACACTCTCGCGTCCTTCCGAAGAACTCGTTGCACACGGCACTCTATTTCGATCACGCCGCGTCGAATGAAAGCAGTCCGTGCACGATGGTAGATGCTGCAAGACAACATCGATGTCGCTATGCAAGCAGCACTCTCGCCATATCTCTTGAAATGATATCGCTACGTTATCGGATGAAACGGGAACCAGTCACACCTTCGACGTTCACGGATTTCTGGACGAACGGATGCGTTTGTGTCGACAAAAACACATGAGTTTTTTAGTCATCTATAGATGACACGCTCTGTTATCTGCCGAAATTGAAACGACCCTGGCCAAATTGGAAAAGACTCATGCTGAACATCGTCGGGAAAACATATACTTTCTTCGTGCTCTGCCTTAGTGATTAGGACTGGGCTAACGAGTTAAATATCCAAGTGATGTGCCATGAAATTACCTCGTATGAAAATCCTCAATGTTCTGCGATGAGGCGGTGTACAGAAATTGACGCCCTTGGGTCGATGAGGAAAGAACGCCGGCACGTAAGAGGGAAAAGAGGTAGACTCATCAAGAAAATCCTAATAAGTTCCCATAGCCATTGCCTCTGCTCGCAAATTTACCTCGTCTCACCTAGATGCTGCCAACTTAAAAGATCTCGTTCGTCTCGATCGACCTTTAAAATTATGGACACGTGAGCTAGATGTTCTTAGTGAGGCTTTCAAAAAGATGAAAAGCGGAGGTTACTTCTACTGTCCCCCCAGTTCGGGGGAGTAAAGAAGTTACCTGAAGAAAGTTCAATGAAAGCTTCTGTTCTGTTGATATTCACCGGCATCGAAGCACTCCGAGTGGAAGTTGGCCAACATCTCGCAGACAGCGTTTCTGCCCGTGGCCGAAACGATCCATCACCATCTTCGTGCCATCGTTTTTTATAAACGTAAGACAGCTCCCTCGGGTCACGCTTGCCTCGATGAAACGTCCAGAGCTTTGAGGACCAAGCCTCTTCGAGCCTCTTCACGCGTTCAACTGGTGCCGCTTTTTCGATGGGAGGAAAGATGATTTGGAAGTCGATCCCCGATCTGGTCGCTCACAGACAACAGTGGCTCAACCAATCATCGATATGGTACACTTGCTGATGAGGATATTTCATGGGGATCTTGTTCGACGAGAGACTTTCTTTTTTTATTATTATCAGCGACTGCAGGAAGTCTACATTTGATGTCAAGTCGCTGCTGTCAGAGGATGTCCAATTTGGACGTTGTCATTAGTCACTTTTTCTGCACCTGAAGAGGCTATGCCATTCGAGCACCGTTGCACGTGAAAGGGATGGTCCCCAAAGTCCTGGACATTTTATTCAGGCAAGCATCAGCTGAGGAGGCTCTATTACTGTTGCAGAAAATGATGGTATGAACAGGATAGGCAAAAAAAAAAAAAATATATATATATATATATTGCCTACATATTGCCTATATATTGCCGAGACCCAACTACCAAAGAATTACAGGCCTATCACCTGCCTGCCAACCGTCTACAAAGTGCAGTCTTCTTCCCTAGCGGCACGAATCGAGCGACACATCTATGACAACAACATCATGTCGGAAGAACAAAAGGGTTGTCGGAAAGGATCATNTATATATATATATATATATATATATATATATATATATATATATATATATATATAAATCAGGGTGCCGAGAGAGATGTTACAAATGTACACAGAAGATGGACAGGATACCAGGATCAAAGGCAGAGAATAGCTGGGATTCGAACCTGTGACACAAGCGCCTAGCGACTCAGTGAAATTGAAATACAGACTTTCCGAACCTGCTTTTTTGGGCACGGGAGGTAGTCTAGTGGTTTCAGTGTTGGACTCGCAATCCGCTAGGCGCTTGTGTCACAGGTTCGAATCCCAGCCATTCTCTGCCTTGGATCCTGGTATCCTGGCTTCTGGATACATTTGTAACATCTCTCTCGGCACCCTGCTTTCTGAATTTACGCCGTGGGTCGTATATCCATGCCCCTTCCCTTGATATATATATATATAGAGAGAGAGAGAGAGAGAGAGATAGAAGATGTATCAAATCCAGGAAAATTGGCACACTTGCGGAAGTAACTGGAAGGGCAATGCATTTAAATTGCCCCCTTCCAAGCCGAACATAATACGATGGACATTCACTGACAGAAGGGCCAGCCCTTGATCAGACACAGTGGATGCTCGCGTGGATGCTGGACTGTGTCTGATCAAGGGCTAGCCCTTCTGTCAGTGAATGTCCATCGTATTATATATATATATATATTATATAACTCTATTTCAGTCTTCGCTCGCTACATCGGTACCAATTAGGTCATGTAATTTTGAGGATAAATAGTAATTCTCTTATTTGATTGAATATAGCAAAAGGATATACGACAAACAGTTGCTGCACAATAATTTCTTAACATTGAGAAGTAAAGAAATCGCAGAAGTGCGCATTACGCAGATGCACATTCAATATGAGTTGGTGATTTAATAAAACTTTCGATGAATTCGGTTGTTCAGAATTCGAGTAACATTTTTTTGCGCAATAAAATAGGATTATAAATATTTTTGGTCTAACCAATCTAGGTGATGTGGGTTAGGAAAGTCACGGGGAGAATCACTCTTCACAGGATTTTCCTACCTGCTCCACTCTAAATGCCCCAGCGTCACTAAATATCGAGAGAACAGGACGAAACCTACCGGAGCAACCTAGAAAAAGTCCATTCAGCAAATGCGTGGGCCTGAATTCGTTCATTTTCATTTGTAGGGGAAATTCAAATTTTCGGAGTTACTCTCGTACAGGAGACATGGCTGCCTTTCGTCGTATCGATGAAGCTATCTGTATTCAAGGTCTTTAAAGCCGACGGATATCATTATTTTAAGGAAAGAGGAGGTGCTACCATATATGTGAACTCGATCTCTTCGGACTAGTCAACCCTGTCAAACAATTATCTCAATTGTGTCATCGTCGAATGTAGCGGGAAGGTTGGGATTGCATCGTCCACGTCGAAGGAAAAGAGAATACGGATGACGCCGTGGAAACTACTCTCAAAAGAGTTGTCCTTCCTTTCCTTGATAGGTCTATCAAGGAAAGAGAGATTGAGTTCACATATATCTTCATAACTGGTGATGATTCCAAGTTGGGCCCTGAGGAACTTGCTGACAACCTTTTACGTTTCGCAAAGACTGATTTGAATACATCATTTCTGAGTGTGTAACCCAAGTAACAGAGCAAAAGCCATGCATTTCCTCCAGTACTATACCGAGATAGTAGATGAGTCAAGAATAAGATTATATATCTTCTAGTCACTTATTATTCTAGGCTATCCGTAATTTAATTAGTTTTAAGGTTTCTTAAAAATGTACTTATCAAGAAATAATTAATCTTAATTTGAAATCTGCTTACTTGTAAATATTTTGGAGCAGTCTTTCCTGGCAAACATTGGCAGTCGCTTTTATCTCTTTCTCAATTTCCGGAAGCTTAGAATAGCTTAGACCAGCTTAGAATACCCCTGATTCCATCATTTGGGCATCGATGTGGGATGAAGTAACTACATGACCGCTAAATGATCCAGAGAGGATAGACGAACAGTCAACTTACCCGCTGTGTGATCTGACATTAACCTTCCTATTCTGTTCGGGTCTATATGACCCGAAACACTCATTCAACCTGATACAACTTCGATGAATTTCATCGAAAAAATGGGAATATTTTTTACTTTTCCTAACCTTTCGAAAATATTTACGACCTCAAAGGCGAACTCATTTCCACGAAGCATTACTGAAATATTTGTGATACCCCCTCCTGTTATGTTCGGGTCTATTTCTGGGCTAACGTTATCATCACGTAAAAGTTGCACCCAATGTGGTAGAACCTGGAAGAACCTTGTTCGAAGGTCTCGTGAACGGGAACTCTTCACGTCACTAAGAGTTTCAGAACACAAGACGGTCAATTAGGAAGGTGCGGATTCGATCTGGTTTAGGCTACCCGGGCCCATCCGGGACGCCGCGTGACTTCTTGTTGCGTTACGTCCTCTTGGAGCATTTTCTTTGCCTCGTCCTTTTGTTGCTGTGTTAGCCTTGGCATATGTCTCATGTTTTACGGAGACGGTATGAAATACACAGCCAATTTTTGTCTACGGAAATCTGAACTTTATATATGACATGGAGAAAACCTAATTANATCAATTCTGTGAAGAGAGAGTTAGATAAACCTCACCATTCTCCAGGTGAGATTCTGGCATCCTTCTTTACTCAGTGTGTAATCTTGGAAAACATTCAATGTGCCTGCCTGTGCTGATTTGTGGTACTCCTTTAAAAATACTTTCAGTAGAGCAATCAAAGTCATGCCTCTGGATTATTGTAGGAGGAGAACAAGGGAGTCTTGCGCCATCTGTGACCAGTCAATCCTGTGAAATGACAACAATCGATGAAAAGAACCTTTCCAAACCTCTCCTTCCACCTATCAAGGTAAAACTTGTCATCATATACTTCCTATAGGATCATTCCTTAATTCTGATCCAAGATTGAAGATGGAATCTTCTTGTCTCTTGTTCTTAGGGTTTAGTGAACATTGGCAACACGTGTTTCTTCAACTCAGTCCTCCAGAGTCTTTGTCAAACTCATCCTCTCACACACCTACTGGATATACACTGTCAAAAGGGAGTTCCTGTTCGATTGCCTGGCACTTTTTCATCAAATGGTCATGTTCTGCTGGCAAGTATTCTCATCTTTATCTAACTTTAGTATTATCCTTAAATTTTCGATTCACCTTGATGTTTTGGATTGTGTTATATAGCCACCATTAGAGGTGAAGCTCCCAGAAGCAGATTCTCTACTCCAGGCTTTGTGTGCTCAAGTGAAACACATGAGTAGCCATGGATCCAGGGGACCCTTGAACCCAGGCCATCTCTTTGGTCATATCTCTAATCGTGCCCCTCAGTTTAGGGGTGGAGACATGCATGATTCACATGAACTTCTTCGCATCTTCCTTGACTTCATTCAGAATGAAGAAATAAGAGTGAGTTGTTCTTGTTCTGATCCCACTGATTGTCTTCCATCTTTTCAGTTTTTTTTTTAAACACACATCTGCAAATTGATCTTCCTATTCTGTTCGGGTCTATATGACCCGAAACACTCATTCAACCTGATACAACTTCAATGTATTTCATCGAAAAAATAGGAATTTTTTTAACTTTTCCTAACTTTTCTAATATATTTACGACCTCAAAGCCGAACTCATTTCCATGAAGCATTACTGAAATATTTGTGATACCCCCTCCTGTTATGCTCAGGTCTATTAGACCCGATTGCAATAGTAGTGCATTTTCAACGTGGGTTACACCATCTTGGACCTTCTTGGAACAAGCTTCCAGAGCACTTGCCCTTGAGAAGTGCAGTGATTCTCAAAGTCTTGTGTTCTGCCAGTTTTAGGAAAGTGCTGATTCAATCTGGTTTAGGCTACCCGGGCCCATCCGGGACGCCACGTGACTTCTTGTTGCGTTACACCCTCTTGGAGCATTTTCTTCGCCTCGTCCTTTTGTTGCTGTGTTAGCCTTGGCATATGTCTCATGTTTTACGGAGACGGTATGAAATACACAGCCAATTTTTGTCTACGGAATCTGGACTTTATATATGACATGAGAAAACCTAATTAGACATATTCCTGACGTGGCACATGCATAGCGCTCAAAGGTTAGCGAGCACACGCTAATAATGTTCAAGAGGTGTTTACTTATTCAGCAAAAGACAGATATAATGCCATCACAACTCCTGCTATGCGAGGAAGCCCTACATTACTTTGTAACGTTTCTTTTGGGTGCCAGTATATTATGATATATTGGACACCTCTGCCTACAACGCCTATGTGCTGTGGACTGCAATAAATCTGGGATGGCAGTAGAACAAACTCTTCAAAAGAAGATTGTTCTCAGTAGAATTGAGCATGCAGTTCTTTTGCCCATTGCTAGAAATAAGAGAATATTTTCCACGCACATCGTCCTCTGCTACCGTCGTCATTTTTGCGCGACTACCTAGACCAATGCAATGACTGGATCCCTATGTTGGACCGAGTGCATTTTGCAGCAAAAAAGAGCCGGATGTACTTTTTGTCCCTACACATATGACAACAAGACAAGTATCAGCTGTACGTCGTATAGAAATATATTTGCAATTTGGGCACAAGTACGTTTAATACCTAGTATACCTTGCAAAGTCAATGATAAATAAGGTTTGTCGCAATTGACAATTTTGGAATTCAATTTTTGCTGCACCTTTTTGGAATTAACTCAGTGTTAGCAATAATTAGGTATGCAAACATAACTAATGAAATAATGAACACATGTGTGATCTATTCTTTTGCTATAAGAAATCATGAAGCAGCAAAAAACTCAAGTGAATTCATATTCAAATCATAGGAAATTTATATCGGGTCAGGGTGACCCGAACGTAAATGGTGTACAAAAAATGGGAACAGAATAGGAAGGTTAAAGACCACGACCTACCCATCAAGCATACCTGCAAAAAGCAGGCGTACATAGGAAATCACGTGACTTGGGAGGGGACCGCTTCACATCGCATCGACGAGCGATATCTAATGCTGTTATCTCTTCCATAAAACATCCAGTTCACTGTGATGAATGTGACAGAACTAGAAGATAATCCACTTGATTTATTCGTTCATCGCCATTACAATTTCATAGCTCTACGACCTATATCACCTCAGAAAAATGACTTCAGTCGTCAGTTTCAGTTCCACAGTTATCACCAGGAAAACAGAGAACCATCAATGGGAAGTGAAAGTCCAGTCGTCCACTTCGGTCCCAATATCAGTCACGGTACTATTGCTACCTAACCAGTAGACCTTAATTAGAAAAAAGCCTGCCTCTTTAAAGCGAAGTAAACTCTTGGAGTACCGATGGAAACCTAAACGTCAAGACCGCGGGAAGGAACTGAAAATAAGTCGTTACACTTCAACAAGTTTCGATTGCTTACAGATGAAGACAGACACGGATTACTTGAGTCTTGCATCATCGTCCGAGCCAGTTCTCTGCAGACTATTTCAAATCAGGACATCGGATAGTCTGTTCCATCATCTTCTTCTTTACATAGGGGTCGACACTTCCTGTAACCATCCTCTTAGGGCAATACATGATGTTTGAGCTCCTAGCAGGTCAGTCAATACTCCCATGTCGTCCAAGGACTCGAACTGGTAATTAATGATTCGGTCAATCAAGGACGAGTACTTTCCTGTCCATTCCCTATCCAGACCACTGGAATACATCGTATTTATTTTACCTAGCGATTTACTGCAATTATTTGCTATGTACTTCAAGAATGTTCTCGAACAGAGTAGCTTTGATTCTACTTTTCTTAATGACCAAAGTCTTGTACCAATCACCCCGAAGACCTCAATAATTTCACAAGGCCTTCGTTGATTTTCCAAATAAGTTTCCTTGTAAATGTAATTTTATTCCACCTCCTGAGCGATCAAAAAAAAAGTTTGAGACTTAAACCAAATGAGGTTCGGATGTGAAATGGAAATGGAAGGCGGAGACCCTCTAAAGTTCATTTCTACTCCGATCGAACATTTCTAAAAATTGAGCAGACTTGTACCACATTTTTAACTGTTTCATTTATTCCTCAAAAGAGACAGAATGGCGAAGGAGTCAATGTAAGTCAACGGGGATGAGATTTTCGTCTCAGATGTCTTAGACGGTGTGGAAGGCAAGGGGAAACCACCACATTATGATCCCGAGGTGAAACAGCTCAAAGAAGAAAAGCGAAACAACAAAATGATTGGATATGACAGAGACCTCTCGTGTAAAATATTCCGGAGGCAAATCCATTCCCCCATTCGGATCTCCGGGCTGGGACTACTCGAGATGACTCATTAGGCAAAGAAAAACTAGAGAGGAATGGAGAGCTGCGACAAACCAATCTAAGGATTGATGACTTGATGATGTCTTAGACAGAGTCGAGTTCCGCTAACCAACTCGAGATCGGGAGCATACATGACGTCATGAACCATTCCCTGGGAACGTGTTTCACAGCACTGACACTCCCTTGAAATTCTCAGAGTGGTTCCATTCAACACCCCATTGATCATCGATGAATGCGCACAAGAACATATTTTTTATTATTTGAGAAAATGGGTAACTACGAAAACCGCCAATGCAGTCAGATCGGGTCGAAGGATGATTAGCGGGCGGCTGGCTTCTTTGGCGGCTATTTATGCGTTCCTCTGCATGAAACAAGTGGTTTCAGGAATCCTCGAAACGGGAAGGACAGCGGCGGATGTTACAGGCGAGTACCACGGAGCACCTGGAACACTCATCTACGAGGGCGTTTCACGAGTAAAAATTAAAAAAAAAAGATACAAGCAAGGAGGGATAATAAAAAACAAATAAAAATAAAAATAGAAAAGTTCAAAGTTCAAAAATTAGAAAATGAATCCTTTCAATGTCGAATAAAAGCATAGCCGCGGGATCAATGCTGTCAGTAGCTGCAATATCAACAATGAAAATGATCCACTCTCTCAATCACAGTCTCATATTCGCACACGGTCGGCTACTTAATCCCTCTGAGGGTTCCGTTGTAATGTGTCACGTAGGAGGCGTTGAATTCGTGGCACAGTGCTATGGCGATAACGCTCGGTTTTGGCTTTCGGAACGCCGCAGTACGCAGTTCGTGATGCTATCCAGTTAAATTTCTTCCATCTTCGTTCTTCCAATCTCATCCATAAACAGCTGCAGCACTTGCTATGGATAACAGCATGGCTGGTGCGTGTGAACCTTTTCAAGTGAAGCAATCAGGGCTCAGAGGAGTACAGCTACCCAGACCTCGCTCGCAAAATCTACCTTTGTTCTGTTGAAGACGTTATACGCCATTGCAAGTGGAAAAGTTATCTATATAATAATAGTCGACGTTTGTCCTCCTGTCCGTGTTCGCCGGAGGCCGGCACAAGTAGATTTTTCTGAACCCCTATCAGATCGGCCCGTTTGAATCGCGGCCCCACCAGACTCGAAACTGATCGCCGACCGAGTCTGCGGGGCCGACCCACGGATCGTGTCGGGGCAATCGGGGCGGTCCGTAGCCCGCTTAGGCCTCTCAGATACAGAACTCGAGGTCTCTGATGAATTATTCGTCCGCACCCAAACGGAATCTCGATCGCCAACCGAGCTGCATGCCCGATCCAAGGGTCGGATCGATCCGATCCGCATCCCACGCGGAGCTCAAAATCGTTCTCTGTTCTTCGCCCAATAACCTAGGCGTTCGAAATCCGAACGACGAGACTCACTCAAATACTAGGGGGCGAAACTCGCAGATAATTAGGATACAGGCAAATGGGGTACCGTGATGACAAAACAAATTCTTTATTTTTGATCCACAAAGCGTAGCTGTTTGAAATTCGAACGTTGTCTCTCTAGAATGCCATGAGATAGAACTCGCTGAAAATTGTTGGGGAAAGGGAAATTGGGGGGAGGGGGGGTCTCTGGTGACGAGAAGCACCCCACAGTCTCTACTTTACACCTGAGAGTTTCAAATTCGTACGATATGTCACATTTGAATGTTATGGGATATAATTGGCTTAGTTTCAATTAGGAAGACGTGAATGTTTCATGGGTTACAGTTAGTTACTTATATTGTACTGTATTCTTTAAAATCATATTCGTTAAGGAGCTAGATACGACCTGCTTCGATGAAGTTCTGAACCTCAAAAGGGGATAACATCGTCAATTCTCCTCAGACCGG
Source organism: Darwinula stevensoni (assembly GCA_905338385.1). NCBI lineage: Eukaryota > Metazoa > Arthropoda > Ostracoda > Podocopida > Darwinulidae > Darwinula > Darwinula stevensoni. The sequence goes on along the minus strand of CAJPEV010003095.1, from coordinate 23,247 downwards.
CTGCATTTCTACTCTCTCCAGTGTTTAAAGAAAGTATCAATATCCATTCTGCTTAAACATAAACATAGTTTCCATTCAATATAAAGTGCCAGAGGCGTGCAGACCCATATCTGATGGGGTGCTCTTCCCACTCACTTGACAACTTCTCGCCCTCTCAATTTACGTTTACATTTAATCATTAACTGAGCAACATTTGTCGGAAGCCCGACTGGTGTCTCGATTATACTATTAATGAACATGAACACTTTCGTAATGTCAAAGTGAATGTGAAGTGACAACTTCACCCCCGAGAAAACCATGCATACATTTTTATATCCTTCCATAAACATCACCCTATAAGAAGTCCACACCTCCATGACAGCATTCTCTGCGAAGATTCTACTCGCAACCTTTACCCCCCTCCCGCCTTAATGCCTATGCCAATGTTATAGCCCGCACGGGACCCAAGCAAGACATAGAACTTTAACGAGAGGCCGAGGTGGGGGAATCCAAGCTTCAGGGGGTCTTTCACCCCTTTCAAATTTCATCTTGTATGCTTCTGTGAAGTGCCAATATGGAGAGAGATCTCCATTAGCCTTTCCCTCCCCCCCCCCCCCCCCCCCCCCCCCCCCCCCCCTCATTAACCTTCCCCCCCCCCCCCCCCCCCCCCCCCCCTGCCACTACAAGAAAAGCTACTCATCAAACGAAAATATTGGCTTAAATACACTTTTTGTGCTTCATGCTGGCAATAACAGCACAATTGAAGAGCCGTCTGGGAAAAGGACGTATGCTTAAAAGATGCAATTCGAGATAAACGACAAAAACTAGCTAATCTGCAGCTGGTCAAAACTCAGTTTTCAGTCAAATGGAGTCTTACACCTTTTCCAATTGAACTTGGAGTTTTAACGAATTTCTTTATCTCACATTGCTAGATTGCAGGCAGAAAGTGTTTATGCACATACGCCCTTTTCCTATCCGTGTTGCTGGAACTTTTTTCAACCAGTCTTTCACCACTTCTTTCTAGTTAAATATCATAATTTACCAAGAAATACATCTACAGATATCAAATCAACTCTTCCTCAAAGAATGGCAATAAAAATGTGAATATTTTGGGCAAGTTTCATTCACCAATAACTCATCAGTAATCCATTATTAATTTATTCATCATCTGAATCTCCAACTGTTCCATGGATTTCGGAAACTTCCTGCATCCTTCCAGAGACTTGGATGACTAGGCCTCTTTCTTCCCCTTTCCTCCTGTCTGGCGTCTTCCTCAATCTCACTTTCAGTTCGAAAGAATGGAATTATTCCTCCAAAATCGTTCAGCAATGCAGGAGCTAATAGAATATTCATGGAGACAGCCATATTGAAATTGTCAGGAAGTTGGCCTGCTATATATTGAAAGCATAGAAAAATCTGCTTCTCCTTTGTTGAATATGCATATGAACTACCTGCTGACCATCCTATCCTATGACAAGTCACCTCAAGCCATGTACACATATATGGAAAAAGGGCGTATGGGCACTTACGCCCTTTCACCAGAGAACTCCTCAATTAATTCTTCCTCATTGTGAAGATCATGAGCTGACCTCCTTAGATTTTCATCAAGAAGGCACCACTGATATAAACCCATTCGAAATTAAAATTACTTGACCCAAGAACAGAGGTGGACAAAGTTCTTATTTCCGGTAACTATAGTTTAACTTCCCAGTTTAGCAGGTGTGTGAAATGACCCTGTGGCTCCCAGGACTAAGCAGAGGCAAAAATATGAGGGGGGGGAGGGTTGGCAAAAGTTCAATTTTAAGCCACAACTAGGCATGAAAACGCTTATACGAGGGGGTAGAAAAGTTCGAGGACTTAAATATTTTAATCTTAGAACGCTTGCACCTAAAATCTGCATCTTGCTATTTTATGATTATGGCAAGCCTACATACAATTCCATAAATTTCGCAATGAAAAACCTTACCAGAGCGAAAGTAAACAATCACAGCCGAGGACCCTGTGAGAGAGGAGCGGACTGTGACAAATTTCCTCGTGGCCGAGGGTGAGGCCTTTAAAGGTTTTTCTGCGGAGGAGCACTTCGATAAACATTTTTATTTCTGCACTGGAATATTTATTTTATTGAATACATACTTGAATTCTGTCTATACAGTCTGCGAACGACCTCTGAAACGGCATGTCACTTCAACGTGTTACGCTTCTTCGCAAGAGGCCTAAGGGATTGAGAGTTCAATTAGGGCACTTCGTCGCTAGACACCAGCAAATATTTTCTCAGTGACGAGATGCATACGAGTTGCAGGACACAAAAACTGCTACGTACCAGGTACCACAATACTACGTACGTGGAATGCGGAATGAGATTGGACCGTGACGTGGCGATTGTTGTTATTTATGTTTTGATATCGCACATTACGGTCTGACAGTAGATATTCGACTGCATATTTCACATTAGACGTTCATTAAAATTTTCATTTTAATGACTCTTAATGGATGTTGGCCGTTTAACCATTCCCCCCCCCCCCCCCCCCCTCCCCTCTGGGGAATTGAGTTGGTTGCCGACCAGTGCATTCCAGAGTTATGGACTGACTCGAAGAGTACGAGGGAGCTGGAGGAAAATCAAACCACCCAGAGTTGGAAATGAGGCGGGACCGATGATCGGCGGGAGAGAAACTCCCTCTCGTCTCGTGTTGTTTTCCTTGGGCTAGACATTAATAGTCGCATGATAGTCATGGTAAGGGAGAGAGACGTGCATCCGATGTATTCTCTCGACTTTGGGGTCAAATAACGTCACCTGAAAAGAGACGCGAAGGATCAAATAATCTCAGTGGAAAGCCAGGTAACCCGAGGCCGACTGCCGATCGATAAAAGAGCAAAGGTTTTCGAGGCGCAAGACGCCACCTAATTTTAATTCGTGAAGTGTCTCTCGCCTCGTGAAATGCGCAAGCAAAATCATAATCCCTTTTTCACGCCGATGACTAAGGCCGTCTCTTCATTACGATCAGAAAAATTTTATATGTGCCTTACTTCTCACCTTCTATCCCAGGGCCGGATTAAGAAGTTGCGAGGCCCGGGCAAGTTGATTCTTTGGGCTAACCTTCCCCTCCCCCCCCCACTTTACGCAAAATGCTTTTTTAAAAACGTTTTTAATTTCCTTCGGGGGGGGGGGGCTGGACGAGTGGGGCCCGGGGCAACAGCCCCCTTCTTAATCCGACCTTGTTCTATCTGCTCCTTGGGGCGAGAACCTACAACCCCAGCATCGAGGAAATGAGCAAAAATCTTTTTGCCTACGCGCTCGGCACGGGGAGAAAAAATCCAGATACGTACTCGTCCCTGAACTTACCGACGTCAGTCGCTTGGAGATGTCTTCCTGGTTCCGCTATAATTTCGCTAACAGTCGTCGTTTACCTTCTTTCGATCCATTATCATCTCTCATATCAAACACTCTGACCATCTCTCATCTTCCCGCGTTTTATTTTCGCATAATTTTATTCTCTCCCCCTCGCTTTCCATCTCTCAGTTAATAATTTGTTATCCCTCCATAGTCTTCCCGATCGGTTGCTACCCTTCCCGGTAACCTGGTTACCAGGTTACATAACTTTTTCCACCCCTGCCCAAGAATATCGACGATTTGGCAGCTTCAGCTAATTCGTTACTCTGGATTCAAGAAAGGGGAATCAATCCCCGTTCCTTGTTGCCAGGGAACCTTTCAAGAAAGGGATAAAATATTGCTAAAAAGATAAAAGTTTGAATTCAACTATGATAGCCAAGGTTGATTTTGAATCTGGAAACTTCACGAAACTGTAAAATACTAAAGGAACTAAAATTTCAGAGCTTCTCAAATCGAAAGCAGTTTGTGAATCGCTATGCACAGATTTCCATGAATCAGAATCTACTTCATGAAGCAGTGAATATTGCTATACCATAAGGCAATGGTGCCCAACCCATGGCCCACAAGGCCCTAATCCACAATAAATACCCTCAGGTTTCCTTAAAATAGTGTCCTACAATACTAGTGACTGCATTTGGCCTGTGATGGCTGTGGGTGAACTATGTGACTCATGAGTCAAAGGTTGGGCACCACTGCGCATTGGAACCATCTGTGAAAATACAAAAAGTGAGACTGTTTTTTAAGAACGCATTATTCAGTTATGGGCAAAGGGGCATTGACTATTTCTGTACAATTTTAATCCTGTCTGTGAGAAAAATGTTGAAAAGAAGTAAAGATCAGGGGTAACAAGGTAGGGAATGGATAAGGTTGAGGCTATGGACCAGCAGGTATATTGAAACACCACATAATGTTCCACTTCCAAATGACCTGTAGGTCATTTGGAAGTGGAACTGAATGAAATGGAATACAATGGAAAAGTACCAATCACAATACAAAGAGTAGCATTCTGTATGAATTGCAGGTGATTGAGCACCATTGGAGAAATGACAGAAGCTTCCAAAGTCTAGCTTGAATCTCTGACTCATGATGAAACAACAGCATTACCCATCAGCTCTTCATCTGAAACCAGAAACAAAGCACAGAAGATTCAAACTTTTTTGCATGACTGTCATGTGAGAGATGCAGCATTGTCTCATGAAATAAAAAAAAGAAGTGCAGCAGAATCATAAAAACGAATCACATCTGTATCGAAAACGAAGTGGAATTGGTCACTTCTCAACCTCTAGAGCACATAAATATGTGTGTAATGATGAACCCAGATCACTGCACTTGTCATGCAACTTTGAATGGAGATACATTGCAACCTGGGTGAACTCAATTGGAATCATTACTATGACAATGGTCATGAACATTTTTCCAACTCAAGTCTCTTGTTTGTTAATTAAATTTAATTTTTCTTTTAACAGTAGGTGAGGCCAAACTTCCAAAAAATCACCACTTTGCCAACAATTAAATAATTTATTTGTAGAAGAAAAAAGCCTTTTTAGGAAAATACTGGCATACAAGGGTTGTTTTGAGCAAATAATGCAAATTTCTCACATATGAAAGAAACAAAAAAATCAAGCATTTTCCACAATTGAGTGAATGCAAACTACCGTTTTGACATGATCCAGCCTTTCTATGCTTCAAATAATGGTAGTTCTTGATATAGAGAATGTATAGAGAATGCCAAGGGATGTTTGATAACAGATTCACACTATAGAGTATTATCATATTCAGTGGGTTATGAGAAAAAACTGGTCATGGGATTCAATCAGACTTCATGAAAGTGATAGAAGAGAATGCATTCATCACACACTGAGTTTGATAAAATTGTGGATGTTCTTTTGCAAATGTTACTGCTACTTCCATAGATAGGAAGACACTGTACAAGAACCACTCATTATCTGATACAAAAAAGTGGGATTGGTTTAGTTTAAATTAGGGCTGTCAATTCGATTAATTTAATCGATCGATTAATTGAATAAAATTACATTTTATTATAAAAAAATATAAAGGGAAAAATAGGCATTCAGGGGGAGATTAGGGGGTTGATTAAAATTAAATTACTCTCAATTAAATTTGCTAATTGATATTAATACTTTAATCAATTAATCTGTCGATAAAATTAATCAAATTGACAGCCATAGTTTAAATTCATATCATATAAGTTTCTTTGATATGCAAAGAATTTTCTTGCAGTGCTCCAAGAGCTTCTTAACCAGCACTCCTAATATGGATCCTGGAAAAAGTTGAAAGAATGGTTTCAGGATGAAATTCGTGCTGTAAAAAAAAAAGAAAAAAAGAAACCAACTGGAAAAATGCAACAGTTCCAGGAAGCTGGATTTCCAGCACCTACATACATCAAGTCATACATTTTTATGCCTTTTCCAGTTAGATTTTCCCATGTGAATCAAGCTGGACACTTCCTAATATAAACCACCAAGTTTACAGTTAAAAGCTGGCTTCAGTTTGAAATTGCTGTTTCCAGTTAGAATTCCAGTTTGATGGTTAGGCTAGAGGGAAATAGTGTGTTCATAGCAGGAATTCCACATTCATATAAGGACTTAGATGGAAAAATTAGCCATTAGTGGAATTTCAGGTAAACTGCAATAATACTGAAGTTTTGGAATTTAGATCATAAAATTCTCTCAGCTTGATGGTAAAGTGTGAAAATTCACAGAAAAAAGTTGAAAATACTGCTACAATTACAAAGTAACTATATAATCTCAGCATATCATCATCCAATAGGTGAATAGAAATTATGAGAACAGGAACCTTCTGTCAGATCTCCATTACAAAAAGCTTACCAGAAAAGATTTGCCTTCATTTTTTAATTTTAGTGATTGACTGCTGCAGTTTTTCAGGGTCCTAGAAAGGAAGAAATGACAGAACTGGACTATTACCATAAGCATAATTTCCTCTTCATGGAAAAAATGGTCAAATAAATATGTCCTGAAATGAAATACAACTCAAAAAAAGTTCAGGAAATATCAATAATCTCTCTTTAATATAATAAAAAAAAAAGAAAAAATCTGTAATTCTGCATTATAAAATCAATTTGAGAACGAGATATTCTCTTGATCATTGCCATTCACTTTGGCACCTTAAATCCTTCAAGTTGCCTGAAAGTTTGCTAAAATGTCTGCAACCAGTCTGTTTTAAGATACTGGACTGCTCTCAGTCAGAAAAATAAAAACAGAATCTCCAAGGAAAGCAAAATCATTATGAAATTAAGATGTCTTAAGTACTTTTGAGCTACTTTTGTACAAAGAACAATATTCATTAAAAAGAACTTGCTGTTGAGCCTCTTGGCTCAGTTGCAAAAGTTCTCCTTCTCCAGCAGTCACTGATACTTATTTTTTTACTTTTATTATTTCCCCCCATTTATCCTTTTCATCAATCTTTGAAAAAGCATCCTTGCCACATGAGGCCTTGAATCAAATTCCCTTGCTCATTTCTCCAAGATAAATCTTTCCAAGTATCCTCTGAACAGATACAGCAATGCTTAGTGAAATTTTCATATAATGGAGAAAAAGCCAGTAATCATTGACAAGACCCTTACAGATGCTCAAAACATTCACCCTACAATTCCGTACATGACTGTAGGACACAGAACAGTAATATCAAGTTTCCATGATGATACATGTTTGATAAGCAATTGGCTGCCATAACTATAATTAAAAAATAGAAATAGTTATATCCCATTGACTCCTGATTTTTGTTCCATCCTGTATAGAGATAAAAAGATGGGCAAAATATTATGCAGCTTCAGTTAAATCCTATCTACATGATTCTATTCACAGGTTTGCATCGCCTCAGTGATAAAGGAACTTTGAAAGCCAGTTGAGCCCTGAATTAAAAGTAAATTGAATTTTTTCTAGGGGAATGTGTTCACACTAAGTCATAGCAACAGCAAAATTTCTGATATCCCATACTTATGAAAAATGAGTATTAAAAAAAAATATGGCAAAAGCCATTCAACATCAGACAGGCTATGAACTGCATTTGTTCCGTAACCTGCAAAGAAGCATCCAAACTAAATAGAAATTGGAAAAATTATCAAGTTAGCTAGATAATACCAGTATTTATTTATTTTAGATACTTCAATGTTATTTGATCAAGATGCTGGCTTGGGATGAGAACATATGCTTCATAATGCTGGGCTAACCAGTGAAGTAGTCTCAACTGATTTAGCTTCTCTTTTTCCTCAGTTCCAAAACATATTAGATTCCAATAGGTCATCCTTTCATTTAAAAAAAATGCAGCATATTATTTTCTTCCTGTCACTCTCATTCTCCATCTTCTCCAAGAAAGTTCCTGATGTCTGGCAATCCTGTTAGAGAGATTAGAAAAGGGTCTATTTAATTCCTGACGGACACTATACCTGCTTAGCAAGACAGAGTGACAAATTGAGTGAGCTTCAAAAGTTGAATCTATTTAGTCACTGAACTGGAATTTCAAATGGAAAACTACAAAAATGAAATCCACAGTGCTTGAAATAAATGCAACTCAAGTTCTGGAGCAACAAGGAGAGTTAAATCAGGGAAGTCTCAGCCATGAGCCAGAATGTCTCAATTTCCCTAACATTAGGTTAAATGTTTAAAGGTATGTCAACTGTATAGAGAAACAAATGGCAGGAAGTGACATGGCTATCTGCACAAAAATACAACAGGAGGGGTCAAGATTAAGGCTTATCTCAGCAGATTTGAGCTTACATCAGCCCAGTCCCAAAAAAAAATAGAAAGCAAAGGATGGCCTATGATTGATAAAAGACACCCACCAAAGTTGAAAGAAGTTCATGGGAAGAACTCAGCTTCTCTCAAAAGGTCTTGAAGAGCAATTTTATTGCCAGGAGAATCCATCACAATTGTGTCACAACAAGCTGCCCATCTCGGTTTCAGTCTCCAAAGTCTCCAGTACAAAGCTGAAATCCACACAAATTAAGAATCAGGAATTAAGCTGGGTTACAGTGCTGATAGGCCTAAACATATACACCACAGTCCTAATAGCAAAGGGTAAGAAGGGAAAAAGATAATATTTCTCTACACAAAAATATCTGCCCTATCAAACATTAATCCTTGATATCTGACTCTGAAAAGGGGCACAAACAGGACATTGGCCCATGTGATGCACATCTTTAGAAGTCATACAGGTTGTGTAATGGGCTTATGCAAGGCCTATGCATGACGTTACCGTCGAGCTGCTTCGCTTCTCCGGCAAGTTATATGCCTATACCACCTACGCCTTGGTTGGGCCTAAGATAAGCTTTGGCAAGAAATTGCATTACCCCCAGACGATTTTTACACAGGGAAATATGGGCTGGACCATAAAGAGCCTTTGTCTATATGCGTTAGGTATTTGCCGTGTGTCCATAAAAATTGGAATGCCAGGCTATGCCTAGCAACGTAATTGTTAATCACGTATCAACCATATGATAGGCTTTTACTAGGGTGTCTCAAAAGTTCTTGTGCATAGATGAACATTTCATTTGATGACATATAAAACAGCAACAAAACATAGTTACTCTGCGAAATAAAGCCCATCATTTTCGATGACTGTGACCCATCTTTCTGCAAGGAGTCCAATTTGCTGACGGTACCAATCCTTGGATTTGGAGACGAAAAACTCGCGACAGGCGGCTTCCACTTCGTCGAATGTCTCGAACCGCCGTCCGCGTAGGAATGTGGCCATGGACCGGAACAAACCGTAATCGGATGGCGCAATGTCTGGGCTATAAGCTGGATGCGGCAGAACTTCGACCGCGCCCAATTCCTGGATTTTCGCTTGGGTCAATCGTGCTCGGTGAGCTGGGGCGTTGTCCTGCTGAAGGAGTACCCGCTTTCGATTGACCAAAGCCGGGTAGCGACGCTTCAAAACTTCATAGACGCGGCTCAGTTGTTCAGAGTAGAGCTCAGCGTTCACGGCACGACCATCTGGAACAAGTTCAAAGTGCAGAACACCCTCGGAGTTCCACCAAACACACAGCATCACCTTGTGGCCAAAGCGATCTTGTCGAACCACCGGTTGAGCCTCTTGACTGCGGGCTACCCACTGCTTTCTCTTGTCAGGATTACGCAGAAAGATCCACTTTTCATCACAAGTAACAATCCTCTTCCAGAACCGCTCGTCTAAGGGATTTTCGAGCAGATTTTTGCAGATGTCGACTCGTCGCTGTGCCTGTGCATCAGTCAATTCATGGGGATCTTCTCGAGGTCGCTTGCTCACAAAGTCCAGTTGGTGCAGGTGGCGATTGATGGAGTCTTTGGAAGGGCCAAGTGCTGCCGACAATTCACGGGTACTGGCATGCGGCTGCTCCATCACCATTGCGCGAAGGGCCTCGTTGTCCACAACAGATGGTCGTCCCGAGCGAGGTTTGTCCGCAAGGCTGGTGTCTCCTTCGTTGAAGCGTTTGAACCAAATTGCTGCAGTGTTTCTGTGGACCACACCTTCGCCTTCGATTGCACAGATTTGTTCGGCAGCCGCCTTCGCACTCAAGCCTTTTTTCCAGTAGTGACGCAACAGTACCCGAAGTGCAAGTTTCTCTTCAGCCATTCTGGATGCTACAATTATCCTAAATGAGACGAAATGTACAACAACTTAAGATATTAATCCGCGCCTTGACACGCGCTTCAAGATAGGACCAAACACATATACAGCTAAATTAAATTCTATTCCGAAACATGTGCATATATGTACGTTTTATTTGATGACAAGAACTTTTGAGACACCCTAGTATATCATTCTGGATTTCCTGGAAAGAAACGCGTTCATCCAGAACTTTTAGCGTCTCGGGCACATTATTTATATTTCGCGAAACCTTTTGATGCCGTTCTTCACAAGAGGTTGCGGGTAAAATTGGAACTGTTGATAGGTCACAAGTGTTGGCCCTCAAGACTGTCCTAGGACAGCTTCTGTTGTCTACATATTCAATTTGGATCTAGGCGTTGAATGTTTGATACACACATCGGTTTTTCTGATAGTGTTTTCCTTGTCAATTATGTCCATATTAGTCTCCCAAGCCAGAACAGAGTAACTAATTCAATAGACCATCTTTTGGTAAACTATGTTTAGATGAAAGTGGCTATGGATTCATCTATTTCTCTGATATCTCAGTTTACTTGGCCAATATTAAGAGGGGGGGGGGGAAATGAACATCGCCCCCACCAGTCGTTCTGTAGAGGGTCTCAAAATGGACATTATAACGTTAGGCTGAAAGTAAAAGGGGAAAAATTAATTTAGCACGAGCGGTTTGGGCTACGGCAAAGCGGTCCTGGTCTCAATCCACGGACAGAACAAGCTGTCAATGGGACGACTGATGACAAGCGAAAATGCAATGACAAAAATGACAAGGATTTAATATTAAAGAACAAAATTAGAAATGTCACAGTTACGCGTGGTGAGGTTTCGGTCGGAGGGGGAGGCTCACCGAAGGAAACCTGACTGTCACTGACGGGAGACGAAGGACGGCTTGACCGGATGTCACACGCACACCCCCAATACAAAGAAGGCTAACGGGCAAAAACCCTGACAGACTTGGGGTCGGGGGGCCCCTGTGGTCTTACATGGGCTAGGACTATTTGAATTTTTAATATTATCGACTATACGACAAGTGGTTTCTTCCAGCAGTCAGGTAAAATGGGAGATGTCGGTGTTGACCATATCTTTCCTCCCGTCAAAAATTTCCCCCTGAACGATAAAAATTGGGCAGGCACAGAACTCCACTGGTGGGAGAAAAATGTGTACATGCCACATTCGTCCCCCGTTGCAATATTTCCCTGTTTGCACCCTCAATTTGCAAGACACTATCGCCACAAGAATGACGTTCCAGATTTGATTTAATTTACATCATTACCACCTTTTCTCCCCAAATTTCATTTCCAGTGATAGTGCAAAAAAATGTAAGCCTAAACGTAACGTTTGGCTTGTAAGAAGTTTCGACCGATGGCTTAGCAAGTCTCGACTGTCATATTTTCCTAATTCGCGATTGCTCGCTATGGCAGGCTATCTTTAGGATGTGAACTGTATTGCTCGAAATACCACCCACTGAAACAAACCTTTTTTTCTCAAAAAAAAAAGTCTATCAGGGATCGTTTTCTCTGAAAATGTAGGCTTTATTCAGGTCATACGAGAAAGAAAATAGTGCAAATACAATTTAGCTTCCTGTACTGTATACACAAGTGAAGGTGGAATTCATTTGCCATAAACCAGGATGAACTTCATGTCATACGCCATGATTACTTTCTTTCCACATCCTGCAAAGGATCATCGGTGGTCCGTCGTCCCAATGTGGTTGCCCGCAAAAGCAATAAACTGGTACAGATTTGACCTTCCTCAGCTTATCACATCAGACACGACGTTACAGGTAGGTCACTGCAGATGAAAGGGCCTGCAATTATTGCCTTCCTGGTAGCATGGCGAATACCTTCCTGCTGTCAGACAATCGTTGAAGGGTCAATATTTTAGCAGATTGTAGTAGTGTTTGTTATAGCAAATGCCCCATAGTTTTCCCCCTCTCAGCGGGTGGATTATGGGGAATTCCACTAGAATAGCTGAGTCTTGGAGTATGTACCATTGCTGCAATTTGTCGCTGTAATGGAACTGGTAAGCTTGAACCTGCAGAATCATACACTTGAACAGTGTTGACATTGGTGAAGTGTTCGTTTAAGACACAAAGCCAATGAATGCTGTTTACGTTGCAGATTTGCACAAATTGGAAACTTTCTCAAGAAGGGGATTGCTCATGAAGACGAACTTTGATTAATCCATTGCTCCATTGCTCACTCCATTATTGAACAATCTCTCAGGATCTATATAAACTTATGTCCTGGGGAATTAATAGGTCCTGCCGTAGAACATAAACGGCATATCCCACAGAACCAGGTGTTAGTTGTGACTGTGATGATGAAGCTGGGGTATCCTCAGAGCATGGAAATGGGGAAATGGAACTTAAAGTGCTCCTTGAAAGCACGTTGAAATTTTAAGGGGGCAAGGGACTGGTCCTTGAGACCCTGTACGATGATGGGAAAGTCGTACTTCGGGAGAGTGGGCCGGTTGGGAAGAGGGTTGGAGGTCTTGGGAGATTTAGGTGGTGTTCGGGAAACAAGGGTGAATTCCCCATCTTCAGCATTATCGACTTTAGAGGGGATTTCTATTAGGCGGCCTAGATGGATTACCGCGCATTCAAAGCTCGAGTTTGGGGAGCAGGTAGAGCCTGGGGTGGAGGATGGGCTGGGTGGGGTATTTTCAAGGGAGTGGACATCTGACAGGGAGTTGGGAGAGAACGTTGGGGGCAAAGGAGATGAAGCTGGGGGGGGGGGGGGGGGTTTGGGGTGGGGGTCCCCCCCCCCCCCCCCCCCCACCCGATGCATCGATACACTATCGATAGTTCAGGTCGATGCATCGATGTTTTGAAAACTGCTATCGTGACAGCTCTAGAAAAAACCCACAAAACTGTTTCCTTCCTCACAACCGGGATCCACATGGATATGGTGAATGAATGAAAGTAAAAGAAACGGAAGCACAGAGACACTCACAACTGGTCAGTATATTAAAAAAAGAGGGGGGGGGAGTAAATCCAATGTTTTGGAAGCATAATGCCTCCTTCCTCAGGGAGAGAAAAATCTAGTTGAAAAATGAAAGAAAATAAAAAGTATAGGGGAAATAAAATGTGTTGATAACTAGAAAAAAAGTGTGGATCATTAATGGTAGAATAAAATAGAAAAGGTAGGGGTTTACCAAAAGGGTGGAACACAAACTGGGGTCATCTCACAACAGAGGCAAAAGGAAGAATGAGTCGGAAAAAGAAAGTGGGTGGGGTTGGGGTCAAAGGGAGTTCATGACCAGTTTTAGCATTCTTATCCAGAATGTTTTGTGCTACCTTCTATATGATGGTTCAGCTAGCTTTACTTCTCCAATTGGGAGGCTGAATAAATATGTATGTTGGTATCCTGGATTATTAAAAGGATTATTCTTTCCCTTTACATAATTGCCTCTTCCAATAGAGCCCTCCACTGCTCTGCATCTCGTGTCACATGTCATAGAGGCAATGAAAGCCTTTCTCTTCATTAGAGACTGGCATTATCTTAACATTGGCCTTCCCTAAAGCATTCATTTAGCTTGTGGATCATTACAGTTGATTCACGACTCTTAATCCCATGTTATGCATCATATCTGGTGATGAAGTGATAAATTGGGCATTCAAGTTCACAAAGGAATGAATTCCATTCCTTGCCAGGTAAGGTGAACACAGAATGGGTCATAAATTGTCACAGGCAAATTAGAACAAGTTGCTTCTGCTCTTTATGCCTCCTCATCCATTGAAAATCGTGAGTTAGTTTACCCTGAATACTAGGTTGCCCAAAAAGTTTCGTAATTCACAGGCCTACAGAGGGATAACAATAGATGATAATGAAAGGAAATGTTCATGAAGTGGCATAACATGAGTATGGGATTCCACAAACATTTCAGCAGAATTGATCCTTTTTCATGAAAGTTTTGGGAAATGACCTGCATTTGTGACACCAAGTATACAGGTATTTCCTAAAAATGCTTTAAATAGAGCTTCATCCATAGTTGTGTAAAGTCTGGAACTTCTGGGTCACCTGGTGCCTCATTCAATGTCTGTAGATGGTTTCCCAAAAATTTTTTTGAAAATTTATTTGAGACGTTGTTGGTTCCATGTGGATGGGATGATGGGAATGTCTTTTGGTGCTAATGAGAGAACCAACCTGAAAAGGATTGTCATAACGATTTAATGCTGGAAATAAATCTCTTGAGGCAGAATGACTTTACAAGATGTATGGATTAATTTCCCCAAACAGATCGATCAAGTTTCTCAAATTAGGTGGAGTAGCTTGAAGCAGGACCCAGGAAGGGCTCTATTTACTGCATGCATAGGATTTTTTAATATATATTTCCCATTCATCCAGTCCACCCTGATTCCTTATCATTTTCCCATCGATGTGTGATATAAAAGAACTGAGATTCCCCTACATGCAAATGTACAAAAGATCTACCCCTTCATCTTTAGAACCCAACAATAGATGATAAAAGCTGATTGCCACTGTTTCCTTCAAACATTGACCAAGAAAACTGTTTCTGTACTGTTAGATTCAAAAGCAATATGCTTAAATTTGTTAAGAAAACATTCTATGCTCTCTCTACTTTTGATTCACACAAAAACATTTTCAGGTAAATGCATGAGCTAAGAATACCAGGCAAGTTTCTCAAAGCTATGTGCACTTGTCAAAAATTCACCCACAAGAGACAAACCAGGTAAGGGTTAAGCTGAAAGGTGCAGACTGATGCTCTCATTCATATGACATTGCTTATAGAAAGAATCTCTTACTGACATTCTTAGCAACCAATTTTAGTTTTAAAATTTTGAACCTTCTACACGTGTTACACATAACACCCTGTACTTTTCATGCCAATACCTTATCAAGTATTTTGTCTATGCCATGTGAAGTTGGAACTTCTTTTTTTTTGTCCTCTTGGCACTTTATGCTGAAGCAAACTGTGTTGTCAGCCTTTTTGTCCTAAGGCCTTCATTCACTGAGTCTCTCACTTATCTTCTTACCTCTTGGTGCTTTCTCCAGATGGGTATTGGAAAAAGCCCTGAAGGAATGGAGCCTCTCACTGGGAGTCTTCTTGTAGAACTGAGTATCTTGGCACCTGTTGGTCAAGATGCAGTGGCAGAAGATCTCAAAGCCTTCGCTGAACAACTCAAACCTCTTGTCAACATTGAGAGGCTTGATCCAAGAAGATTTTCCCCCCTATCTTGATTGTGAATGAACATTCCCATGAAATGGCTGAGTTTCAAGAAAATCAAGTAGATACAGTGAATTTTATGCAGACAGACTTTGAATTCTTTAGCTGCAGTGAAATCAACTACTGTTGCATTGTGTTAATTGAATATAAAGCTTGACATTTTACCATTCTAGTTTAAGTTGTATGTTTTGTATGCAATTGTTTTGTATTCCCAATTTTGCATTTCATGAAAAATGCTTATTAGCACCTCCAATATCTCTTTAAGACTAATTTGCAATGCCTTCCAATGGTTTTCATGGTTTTTTCCTCATTTTAGCATGAGCAATTCTTCATTCCAGCCAGATATTACATTGTACTACATTATACTATTATACTATTGAATACTATATTATACTATTACTGTATTATACATGCACAGCCAACCTCTGACTTTGGTTCCCTTGTCCTATCAGTACAGGATTGTGAAATGAGTACCATCATTCGGCATTGTCACATAAAAATTCGCCGCAGGTCACTAACCTGCTCCAAAATTCCCTACATATGCAGAATAATCTGCAGTGAAATTCTGCTCCCAAGTTCAAGTCTGGGAATGAGTCAGTTGGAAATAAGCTTCATTCCCATTGTAGATCTTGGAGTGGGGGTGAATCATGTGGATTGTGAGCCTCACATTCATATACAGACTTACCAAGCTCACTTTTTTGGGCAGGTGCGGTGGTCTAGTGGTTTGAACGGTGGGATAACAATCCGTCAGACGGTGGTGACATGGGTTTGATTCCATGTGCAGCTATCCTCTGACTTTAGCTCCCTCATCCTGTCAAGACAAGATTGTGAAATAAGTACCATCTCTCAGCACCCTCACATACATTGTATTACATTATACTAAATATGAAAAGAAACAGATTTGTGGCATGTAAGGGTTTCATAGCCTAAGCATAATTTCTTCAAAATGACCTTTAAAACTTGAAAGTACTTCAGTCTTCCCATGAAATTCAGTGGTGTCCATTTTGAACTTATTTTCTTGTGCATCTATGTCCCAGGCTTGCCACACGAAAGAGAAGGCCCCAGGACTCCCATAGTGAGGGCATGCTAAAAAATGGCTTTAGTTTGGAGTCCTCACTAGATGCATGTGAATAGGCCCAACCCCATATCAAGCCAGCAAGAACAGACATTTCTATATTTTTTATCCCCTCCTCTCTTATCTTTTATTGTGTTCTCATAATGTTGGGTTGAGAGATTCAAACTGGGGAATACTGTGATAACACATCTGTTGAGAGCCAGTGGGCCATTCCTTGGCTATGGACAGGACTTCCTAGAGCACAATAGCTCAGTCAACAATATTAATTGAGTCAGAACTATTGAGAACCTAATGTATTTCGAGTGGAGACAGATTGAGTCCCAGTAAGTACAATATGTACACCTGTCATGCTCTACCTCTGCCAAGGTTGATGGTGGCATTTCAAATCTAGGTGTTGAATGGAGGAAAAAAAAGGACTAGGTAGCAAAGGAGCCACATAAGTTCCCTTACTACTTTCATGTTTTCTATCAGGAATTTTTTGCATTTACAGTATCTTTCATGGGTATTTACCATGAAAAACCAAAGCATCAACTTTTTATCCATAGAAACAAATCATCATCAGGGGTGCTCACATTTTCAAGAGTAATGGACTTGACACATATGGATAAGTAAACCTAGGTGCATGCTAACCCTTAAACGACCAAGCTGGGTCAAATTTGACCCAGAGCCTATGTTATAACACGCAAAACTTTCGAAGCTTGGTAGTTTAAGGGTTAAAAAGTCTGATACCATATGTTGCGTGTGTGACGTTTTCGTTGTAAGAGTGTGTTTTTTCAGGGAGGCCACATTGCACATGTGCACCTTTTATTCTCTTTGATTTATTCCTCTTTGGATCTCGTGTAAAATTGCAGAAATAATGTCTTAATGTGAGTATTTTCAACATAATTTAATGTCTTTCAGCTCATGGTTGCAAACGTCTCGTTTTCAATGCCAAAAAAACTTCAAAGTAATCTCAGCTGATGACAACCTGCAGTTTTGTGGCATTACAATGAAACTTCATTGATTTTATTGAAATTTTAAATTTTGATCATGGGTTGACGTTTTGGGAATGGCTCCTCTACAAGTTCCCGGGTCAAGGCAAATGGGAATAAGATAAGCATGAAATCCCCCAAGCAGTGAAGCATTCGCTCTCCTGTTGAAACAAAGAGAAAATCAAACTGTTTGAGAAGTTCTGGTGTTCAGGCTCGTTTATCTCACAAGAAGTGAGATTCATTATGGATGAATGGGAAGCTATTAATTTTAGTGTGATGCATCACTATTATGATGGGGTCCATCCTTGGTTCATCTTATGGATGGAGCTGGCACCAAGCATTTCCCCTTATTCACTTCTACACTGTCTGATTGGCGTATACTCACCGGTTTCTCATGACTTGATTTAAGCAAGACCTTTCCCAGACACTTGGTGCTTGCAACGTCTTGAAGGCAGAGAACTCGCTTCCTGAAAGTCTGTTTTCTCAAATCTGAAGTCATAGCTTTGTCGTTCAGGATAAAAATGTCAGAGCTGAAAGAGAACAAGAAGCACGTTCCGAAACAGCATGCAGGAATTACCTTGGAGCAGCCGCTTCCAATTCCCTTTGCCGATTTGACAGGAGTCCCCGCATCGAACAGCATTTGGAAATGGTACACGGGGACTCTCAGTCCATGTGGCTCTTCGGTCGCCATCAGAGACGAGGAAGCCTGCAAGAACGTTTCCAAGATGGGCTATTTTGGGTGTTTCCGATCGTCATTCGAGGGACACTGTGTGGAGCGAAAACTGTTGAGCGAGCGGACGTGGAAGAGAAGGGGAGACTGGGCCTCCCAGATTCGAAAAAATTCTCAAGGGAATGTATACGTTGCCAATCCTGACACCGACGATGATCTCGATATCGACAGCATTTCCGTGACGAAGGAGCGGAATCCTCTCGATGTTGGACGGGTGTTGCAGTTGAGCCCCGAAGAAGCATTTTTCCTTTCCTATGCCCTTGGATGCCTCATAGTAAAGAAAGACCAGTCGAATCAAGAGCTACCTCTGCAGGAACTGTGGACAACCTTCTCGCAAGATGCAGGATTTCCATTTTCCTACGCCGCCTATCATTTTTTGAGAGCAAAGGGCTGGGTTGTTAGACCCGGTTTCAAGTATGGAGTCAATTTCCTCCTCTACAAGCACGGACCTCCCTTTTATCACGCCACCTATACCGTATTACTGACGTCTAAGCATCATCACGAAACGTTATCCTGGCTTGATATTCAAGGACTCATGCGGCTGGCACTGAGCGTTGGCAAGGACCTCCTGTTGTGTCGAGTCTCGGAGCCATCAGGTGGCACGGCCACGCCCGAGGCAATCAAGGCCATGGAAATCTCATTCACAATTGCAAGGAGATGGGTATCATCAAGTGATCGTTTGAGGGACTGACGCTGCCACATCAGTTGACCTTTTATGCCTATCCTAGCATGAACTGAACAGTAAAGGAGTCTAATTGTTTTAAGGAATAAAAAGTATGTGGATAGGACTATTTCTGGACTGTTGCTTGAAAGATTCAGGGCCGATTGCATGAACGACGTTTTCCCGGTGTTTTTGGAAAATCATTGTTTAACAGATGTCCGAGGCAAAAAATAGATTGTAAGAATGCGTTCTTCCTTTTATCATGGTTTACCCAATGGCTAACAAAAGCTGATAAAGATGTCATTCTCAGGCAAGGGGTGGGGCAAATTTTACCGATACTTACATCAGCGCTCCTGTACTATCTTGATCAGTACAAGCGCTGCAGCGTATTGGTGAAGCACAATGGATTATCATTTTTTAAGGAGTGGCTCAATATCAGCGATGTGCTTGTCGTCGCATGGGACAAATAAACATCAGTTCTAGCATTATTCACTTTGAAGAATATGTCGATGAGAACTACGTGAGATGGCGATTTTAAAAGGGATCGGTGATTGATCTCTCGACCTGTTTCGCACTGAACTTGAAAGGAACGAAAATCGCGGAAGGGACCCTTTAACATCGACAGTTGAAAACAATTACGGTTCGTGTGTAATAAATCGTGATTTATTCACTTGCCCACCCACTGAGTAATCACCCGAAAGTGAAAAGAATGTCATGAAAGCCTTTCGATTTGCAGGTTCTGCCGACCCTTTTTTTTAATGCAACGTCTATTCCTAGAAATCGAGTTGCGCCACTCGATTGGCCATTGGTCATTTGCGTCCCTAACTCATATTCCCAGAAGGAGAAATGGACTAGATGTTCGAAGATAATTATTTGATATTGCTGGATTTCCAGGAATGATAGGCAAAGAGGAGGGCAAGGGAGGAGTTGGCCTTGTGAGGGCCATTGCAAAGGCCCTCACAAGGCCAACTCCTCTGCTTGCCCTCACTGAAGGGCAGCCTTGGAACGCATACTTATGCAGGAGCAATTCCGCAATACAAAATTTGCAAAGGAATTCCTTCCATCTCGATCGTCAGCACAGACACCTCCTCGAAATGTAGAGCACTTCCCACCCCTGCCTATCAGCCCAAGGACTTTGTCAACTGCAACTACCCCTGTCATTGCGCAGCATGCAGGAAAGCAGCCTGGCTCTTCTGCCCTTACTCAGACAGAAGTACCTGCCACCAGGCATGTTACAAAGCAGCACACTCCAAATCCTGCTGCTTCAGAGTCACGCCCACGGCACTCTGGTATCCTCAATCCCCGTGTATGGGAGCATATCCATTCCCCTTCTTGCACACAGCCAGTCACGAACAATGACACACCCTTACCCATAGACCAGTCTACTCCCCACACAGCACAGGGATATCCCAGGGATGTCCCTAACTGGACGACTTGTCCCCATGTCTTTATAGGATATCCTGAAGACATCTTCTTTCGGACAGTTTCGGACATCTCGTAAGGGATGTCTTCGGGACGTCTTTTAGACATCTTCAGTCGATATCTTAGAGATATCCCGAAAGGGATATCTTTAAGACATCCTTAAGTCGAATGCTTCTGGATATCCTGGAGGGGATATCTTGAAGATATCTTCAGTCAAACACTTTTCGATATCTTGAGGAGGATGTCTTAGGGACATCTTAGGGATGTCTTTAGGCATCTTCAGTGCTCTCTGTCGCCTTCAGTCAGGTGCACAGCTT